>JAWZYT010004308.1:0-63304 GCA_034508575.1 Petrolisthes manimaculis
CTCTCTCGTTGTAGTTGTTGTTGTTATTAGTGTTGTCTTCCGGCCTTAATTGTTATTCTGTTTTGTTTATCTCTCACAAACTTTCTCCTCCCTAATCTCCCCCCCCCATTATTTCCCTCCATTTCCCCCACTCTCTCTCTCTCTCTCTCTCTCTCTCTCTCTCTCTCTCTCTCTCTCTCTCTCTCTCTCTCTCTCTCTCTCTCTCTCTCTCTCTCTCTCTCTCTCTCTTCTCTCTTCATCCCTACACACACATTAGTTCTATAGATAAATTACCGTCGCAAGAATAAAAAATAACATTGATAAAAGTAATATTGTTTTCAAGTTCTTTATTTTCCTTTAGTACAAGCCCAAACCAACAGTGAATGGGAACGTTATCGCTAAAGAATATAGAGTTAGGAAACACGAATGGATATTGAAGGTAGATAATTTATATATGATGTCGTGTGTGTAAATAAAATCATAAAAATAGTGAAAGGGTCGTAATGTAGCTAAGTGCACCTTCAAATATTTTAGTTTTCTTTGAGTGTGTTTCGTGTACATTTTCTATAGTTTGTTTGGTTATAGTATAAAATGTGTGAACACTGAATACCGAACATTTACTGTATACTATAATAATGATATATATATCATTATCATTGTTGGTTTTTGTTCTCTTTCATAATATTACTGTGATTGCTTTCCTATATTACTCATTAAATTCCCACCAAAGATCTCATAATGAAATCAACTTCTTTTAGTGGCAATTTAATTTATTATTTCTGCTGTTTGGATCTAAAAGGATTTTTACATAGTGTACAAAATAATATACCGATATAGTTGTCATCACTTATATTATCCACTATGTTATTATACAGTAAAAGTAAATAGACCAGGAAGTTATAGGAATATCTATATATGCAAACTGTTTCGAGTCTATGTGGAGTGTTAATGTTAAGGAGCCAAGGAGGTGTTGGGATGTGGTGGGGGTGGAGGGTGGGGTGGGGGATGAGGGGGTTGGGGTGGAGAAGGGGGGGGGGGGTTGAGGGAGTTGGGGTGGAGAGAGGGGGGGTTGAACCGTTGAGGGAGTTGGGGGTGGCGGAGGAATACAAAGAAATAGAAAGGCCATTCAAACATCATTATAGTCCTACTGATGGTATGTAAATTAAAGACTACTTTATTACGTTGTACTAACGGCATCGACTTGAGTAATTAAAGTAAGGTAATGTAATTAAAGTATAGAAAGAAAGGGAGAAGAGGTGGTGGGGAAATATTGAGGGGTTGGGAAGGGAGGAGGAGAGGTGGTGGTGGGTGGTGGGCTAATGTAGGGAGGACAGGTGGTGGGGGAATGTTGGGGGGTTGGGGGAGGGAGGAGGACAGGTGGTGGGGGAATATTGGGGGGTTGGGGGTTGGGGAGGAGAGGTGTTGAAGGATACTGGACACTGTGGACAGGCAGGACAGCCCACAAACAGCATGTCTCCACTCTTGCTGTCGGATAAGTGCTTTTTTTTTCCTCTCTCTCTCTCCCACCATCTTAAGTGTGTTCTGTTAGTGCCAATAAGCGTCTAATAGTGAATGGTAAGTACTATACAGAGATATTTAAGTTTTCTTTTTCTACTCCATTTTTAGACCATATATATATTTGAGTGTCAGTGTAGATCCATCAACCAAGAAGTAGTAAGCTCTTCTCGACAAACTTGTTACGTTGAAGTACTCTTCCCAAATCCATTCCAAGCTTTGATAATATTAGGGAGGTATTTCCTGCATAAGTGATGTGGGCAATACTTTAAGGGTTTTGGCGCTCCTTCGGCACCAGCCACTAGCTTTTCGTTCTTCAACTGTCCCTATTTCCTTCCTGCTTGCTGTCTCACCTCTCTATCACCGTTTTATGGCGCTACGTGACCGCTGTTGCGGCGCCTAATATCAATCAATCAATCAATTAGAATTGCTTGGATTTGTGATTATTATTATTATTATTATTATTATTATTATTTTTATTATTATTATTATTATTATTATTATTATTATTATTATTATTAAAGATTATGAGGTGGTGGAAAATTATACATGTGTTGTTCATTATTACCAAGATGATGATTATTATTATTATTATTATTATTATTATTATTTGTATTATAATTATTATTAAAGATTATGAGGTGGTGGAAAATTATACATGTGTTGTTCATTATTACCAAGATTATTATTATTATTATTATTATTATTTTTATTATTATTATTATTAAAGATTATGAGGTGGTGGAAAATTATACATGTGTTGTTCATTATTACCAAGATTATTGTTATTATTATTATTATTATTATTATTATTAAAGATTATGAGATGGTGGAAAATTATACATGTGTTGTTCATTATTACCAAGATTATTATTATCAAGATATTTACTACAATGGAAGGAAAGTGTGGGTGGATATTATTATTATTATTAATTAATTAAAAAATATATATATATATATATATAAATATAGATGAAAAGGTTTGATTGCAAGACTTATTACAAATAATTACTAATAATTATTGTACCGTTATGTTATTTCAGGTGTGTGGAGAACTAAGATTAGAACAGAAGAACAAAATAACAAGATATATATGTGGAAAGTTCACATATAATATTTCTTTCTATTTTTTTTTTTTTTTTCGGTCGATTTGTTGAATAAGAATTTCAAAATAAATATTTATATTTTTGTTTATAAATTGATGTTGGCTGTATTCTGGACAGTGTTTGAAGTTTGTAATAAATAATTTGTAATAAATAAATAAAGTTGTTAGGTGTATTTGTTTTAATTGGAATTTACTTGAAAAAAACCAAAATGTAAATGTTTATAGTATATAGAGAAACACATTATATATATTTAATGATACACATTATCAAGGTGTACATTTAACAAATTTGAACTTTATACTACATATAAAAACTGAAAATAAATAAACTATTGGAAATATAAATCTATGCGAAAATTATAAGTAATGGATCAATATATAAATCCATCCAAAAGTGAGATAGAATTTTGAGGTACAAACAAAATCATAGATGGAATAATTAATATAGATAAATATTTGAGGTACACAGATTATATATATATATATATGAAATAATAAGCCTAGAATGTTATACAATATCATATAATTATTATATAAACATTCATGATATCAATATAGCAGTCTAAGATAGATATACAGAATTTGATTCAAATAACAATTTAAGATGCATATTTATAGTAGATAAATAATACTATATATATATATATAATTAAATTGAATATATATATTATATTAGATAGGTATATAGACAAATAACAATTTCAAATACTTAAATAAATAATTTTACTACATATTATAAACACTCATATATCTATTATAATAACATTATATTACATACATTCATTATAACATATATATAGACAAATATTTTCAGATACATAGATAAACTATTGATATAACTAAATCAATAGTATATATATAATTTATGTACATAATTATATCAGATACAGTATATAACATTAATTATATTTCATATATATATATATATATATATATATATATATATATATATATATATATATATATATATATATATATATATATATATATATATATATATATACATATATATATATACATATATATATACATATATATATATATATATATACATATATATATATATATATACATACATATATATATATATATACATACATACATACATACATAGACAAATAACAATTACAGATACATAGATATATCTATCTATTATATAAATAAAAACAAAATTAATACTATATAATATTATTTCTCTACATGATTATATTGAAATACATATATACAAACATTCAGATTATATTAAAAAGTTTCATAAAACAGATGGATAAATACATCAATTGTCTCTGTATAGTTGTGGGTGGTGGTGGCTGAGTGGATAGAGTGATGGACTGTGGCTGTGAAGGACTATGGTTCGAATCCACCAGAAATCGCTTGGGATTTTTAAAGGTATAAATATAGACAAAAAACAATTTCTCTAGATGATTATATCGCAGTTTATTTATATTATGTTAAATAGTTTCCTATACCAGATAGATAAATATGTCAATAGTGTGTATATAATTGGGGGTGGCGTGGCACAGTGGATAGTGTAATGGACTGTGGCTGTGAAGGACCAGAGTTCAATCCCACCTGAAAACGTCTGTTAAAAATGTGGGCTGTGTGTGTGTGGAGGGAGGTGGAGAGAAGGTGTGTGTGGAGGGAGGTGGAGAGAAGGTGTGTGTGTGTGGAGGGAGGTGGAGAGAAGGTGTGTGTGTGTGGAGGGAGGTGGAGAGAAGGTGTGTGTGTGTGGAGGGAGGTGGAGAGAAGGTGTGTGTGTGTGGAGGGAGGGAGAGAAGGTGTGTGTGTGTGTGTGTGGAGGGAGGGAGAGAAGGTGTGTGTGGAGGGAGGGAGAGAAGGTGTGTGTGTGACAGAGTGAATGAAATAATGTGTGTGTGACAGAGTGAATGAAATAATGTGTGTGTGACAGAGTGAATGAAATAATGTGTGTGTGACAGAGTGAATGAATGTGTGTGTAGAAAGCCTGTCCCCCTATTCCCGCACCCCCCAAGCCTCTCCCATACATGCAAAATAACCACAGGAGAAATAATAAACAGAACAGTAATTACAAAAGTATATTACATTCTCAGAAAATTATATATACATGTATGTCTATGTGTATCTTTTGTCTCTCTCACACACACAGAAAGAGAGAGACAAAAGACACACACAGAAAGAAAGTCTCTCTCTTTCTGTGTGTGTGTCTTTCCCTCTCTCTCTATGTGTGTGTGTGTCTTTCTCTCTTTCCCTCTCTCTCTCTGTCTTTTCTTTCTTCTTTTCTTCATTCTTCTCTATCAAAAACCAATCTGAAACAAAAATGAATAATTAATTAATAACAATAATAACAATAGATAAACAAAAATAATAACTAATAATAAAAACAATAATAACAATAGATAAACAAAAATAATAACTAATAATAAAACAATAATAACAAAAATAATAACTAATAATAATAACAATAACAATAATAATAACAATAATAACAATAGATAAACAAAAATAATAACTAATAATAATAATAATAGATAAACAAAAACAATAATAACAATAGATAAACAAAAATAATAACTAAGAATAACAACAATAATAACAATAGATAAACAAAAATAATAACTAACAATAATACAGTAGAACCTCGTTTATCCGGCATTCATAACAACGGCACCGATCGACCCAGGCCAAATAATGGTTAAAAAATGAATAAAATCATGAAAATCGGCTAATAAATGGTTCAAATATAGCGCGCTACGCATTTGCAGCACCCCTGCGTCATCTGGTGGTAGAACGGTGGTACTACCGAGTCAAATGTTTACCGCCATAGACCTGTGTCGAGTGCCGCATATTATACACCACCGTGTGCCAATGTTATTGGACTATTGGACAAGTTATTCGGTAAAAACATGCCTAAGGAAGACAAGGGTCGTAAATGTAAGGTGCTAACCCTTAAGCAGAAGCTAGATATCTGCCAACGGCTTGAAAAACATGAGTACAGACACTCTATCATGCAACAATATGGCTGTTCTTCTTCAACAGTTTATGATATTAAGAAGCAGTCTGAGAAGCTTAAGACTTTCTTCACCAAGACAGAAGACAACAAGGGAATGGAAAAGAGGCAGACGCTTCGACCAGCCAAACTAAAGGAGTTAGATCGAGCCCTATTTGAATGGTTTAAGCTTAAAAGATCCGAGGGCGCATGCATATCTGGGCCACTCCTGATGGAGAAGGCGATAGTGTTCCATACCAAGTTGGGTATACAAGAGCCCTGTAATTTTTCTTCAGGATGGCTACAGCGCTTCAAAATTCGACATGGAATAAGGAAGCTTGATCTGAGTGGGAAACTATTGTCTGCCAATGTTACCTCAGCCACAGAGTACAAGGAAATCTTCAATGCCCTTGTCACAGAACACAACTTAACGCCCGAACAAATTTATAATGCTGACGAGACTGGGTTATTCTGGCGTTGTTTGCCAAGATCTACCCTAGCATGTTCAACTGAAAAGGCTGCCCCGGGATTCAAACAAAATAAGGAACGCATAACAGTTATGTGTTGTGGAAATGCTGCTGGGACACATCGCATTAAGTTGCTTGTGATTGGGAAGTTTGCCAAGCCAAGGTGCCTGAAAGATGTTGTTCATCTTCCCGTTCACTACGATCACCAGAGTAATGCATGGGTGGACTGTGTGATATTCAAGCACTGGTTCTTTCACATTTTTGTACCTGCTGTTAAGGGTAACCTCAGGAAAAAGGGTTTGCCTGAAGACTCCAAGGTCGTCCTTATCTTGGATAACTGTAGAGCACATCCTCCCGCAACAGAACTCGTCAGTGGAAACATCTTTACTGTCTACCTGCCCCCTAATGTCACTAGCATTATTCAGCCCATGGATCAAGGGGTCATTCAGAACATGAAAATGCACTATCGTAAGGATTTCATGAGGCGAGTCTTGAACTCCGAAGGTGATATTGTGGCTATCCTTATGCTTATAAAACAATGTTTGATAAGATAGGGTGTATTTATTAGGATTTTGGCAATTCTATAAGAGTAACTCTCACAACATCGGAAAAACGGGTTATCCGGCATACGCTCTCCCCCGAGCGTGCCGGATAAACGAGGTTCTACTGTAATAATAATAATAAAATTATTTTGGAGGAATCATTTACTCCAAATTTACCAACATTATACTCCATAAAAATACTCACTTAAATTGTAGTAGTAGTGGTAGTGGTAGTGGTAGTAGTAGTAGTAGTGGTAGTGGTAGTAGTAGTGGTGGTAGTGGTAGTAGTGGTAGTGGTGGTGGTAGTTAGTCAGTCTCTCTGTAACAAAATATAACTTAATTAATTTATGTATGGGATAAAATACAAATGAATTAATTATTTTAAAATTATTACATTATTTTTATTATTATTATAACGTGTATAATTTTGCGATATATGTGAAAGAGATAGATAAATAGAGAGAGAGAGAGAGAGAGTATGTATGTATAAATGTATGTATGTATAAATGTATGTATGTATAAATGTATGTATATATGTATGTATGTATGTATGTATGTATGTATGTATGTATGTATGTATGTATGTATGTACTAACCTTCAGTATCTGTATAAAAAAAATAATTAAAATTAATTATAATAAAAAATATTCAAAATTAAAATTATATTCTATTTAAAATTATATTAAAATTTAATTAAAATTATATTCTAATTAAAATAAATTTTAATTAAAATTTATTAATTTTAAAATTAATTAAAATTTAATTAAAATTAATATTCTATTTAAATTAAATTAATATAGTAATAAAAATAATGTATATTCTAATTATTTTCTCTCTCTATCTCTTTTTCTCTCTCTCTCTCTCTCTCACACACACACACATACACACACACTCTCTCTCTCTCTCTCACACACACACACATACCCGTAAACTGTCTAACGGCTTTCTCTGAGGGCGGCGGCGGCTGGCGGCTGTCAATGGCGGCTGTGGGCGGCTTTATAACAATGGCGGGTTTCTCTGGCAAAGTCGGCTTCTGTAATAATAATAATATTTATAATAATAATAATAATAATAATATAATAATAATAATATAATAATAATAATATTTATAATAATAATAATATAATAATAATAATATTTATAATAATAATATTTATAATAATAATAATATTTTTAATAATAATATTTATAATAATAATATTTATAATAATAATAATAATAATAATTAATAATAATAATAATATTTATAATAATAATAATAATAATAATATATTTATAATAATAATACTAATAATAATAATAATAATAATAATAATAATAATATTTATAATAATACTAATAATAATAATAATAATATTAATAATAATAATATTTATAATAATAATAATAATAATAATAATAATAATAATAATAATAATAATAATATTTATAATAATAATAATAATAATAATAATAATAATAATAATAATAATAATACCGTTGGTCTTGTTAGTGTTGTTCTCTGGGCTGGTGTCGGTCGTGGCGGCTGGACCTCTGAATCGGCGGCTGTGTGTGTGTGTGTATCTGCTCTGGAGAGCCAGCGGCGGCTGGAGTGGCGGCTGTATCATAAGTGCTCAAAGGCCGGCCTGAAATAATAATAATAATAATAATAATTATAATAATAATAATAATAATAATAATAATAATAATATTTATAATAATATTTATAATAATAATATTTATAATAATATTTATAATAATAATTATAATAATAATAATAATAATGATAATAATAATTATAATATTTATAATAATAATAATAATATTTATAATAATAATAATAATAATAATGATAATAATAATATTTATAATAATAATATTATATATACAGATACATACATAATATACACACATACACACACACAAACATTTAAATACACACATACGCACACACACACATTAAAATACACACATACATACATACGTAATTTACTAATAGAAAGAGTGTGTGTGTTTGTATGTAGAGAGAGTATGTATACAAAAGAGAGAGAACGTGTGTGTGTATGTGTGTATATGAGAGAAAGATAGAGAGTGTATGTATGTATGTATGTTTACAAATTTTATTTATTTATCTATCTATCTATCTCTATTTATCTATCTATGTTTCTATCTATATATTTCTATTTCTATGTTTATATATCTATTTCTATCTATCTTTCTATATCTATATATATATTTCTATATATTTCTATCTATCTATATTTATCTCTATACAGTATATCTATCTATCTCTATCTATTTATCTATCTATCTCTATCTATATATCTATTTATCTATCTATCTATTTATCTCTATCTATATATCTATTTATCTATCTATCTATATATCTTTCTATCTTTCTATATATCTTTCTATTTATATATTTCTATCTATGATTATCTATCTATTTCTATTTATCTATTTCTATCTATCTATATATATTTCTATCTATCTATCTATCTATATATATATATATATATATATATCTTTCTATTTCTACCTATTTATATTTATCTCTATCTCTATTTATCTTTATATTAGTGATATATTGGATGTTTGAAAAATATGCATTATTCAGTAGTGTATGTATGTATGTGTGTATACCTTGTGGAGGCCTTGGCGGCTGTATTGGCGGCTTTAGTAGTGGTGGCGGCTGAGGTCTGTACTGGCGGTGCGTCTGTGTGTGTCTGTAATAATAATAATAATAATAATAATAATAATAATAATAATAATAATAATAATAATAATAATATTTATATTTATAATAATAATAATAATATTAATAATAATAATATTTATATTTATAATAATAATATTAATAATAATAATAATGATAATAATAATAATAATAATAATATTTATAATAATAATAATAGTAATAATAATAATATTTATAATAATAGTAATAATATTTATTATAATAATAATAATAGTAATATTTATAATAATAATATATATACATATATATACACACACACATACACACTCTTTTTCTTTCTCCCTCTCTCTCTCACACACACACACACACAAACACTCTCTTTCTCCCTCTCCCTCTCCCTCACACACACACACACACACTCTTTCTCTCCCTCTCTCTCACATAAACACACACACACACACACCTATTAGGGGGCGGGCCATTAACCTCCTGTGCGGGGGGGGGGGGGCTGGGGGCAAGCGGGAACCTAAAGTCCAACTCGTCCTTGAAAAAATAGTCTGAGTATTGGACTAAACACTCGACTCAAGTCCGATAGTCCGCTGTAAGACTCCTATTCCTGCCTAGGGTGCTCATATTGGGGTCCACGCTCGCCCCCAGTTGGTCCGGGCCCCATATGAGGTTTGGGGTGACCACTAGGGCTATGTTCCTAAGGGTCATTTTGTTGGTGTGGCTCCGAGACCAGAGTTCCCTCAGGAATTTGATGAGGTAGCGGAGGTTGTTGTGGTGATGGGTCGGAAGTTGTTGCAACATGGTCCACATGTTTTGCAATCTGTAGCGATAAATAGATACATTAATAGATAAATAGATACATGGATTGATAGAGAATTTTATGGGCTATTTGATGGTGCAATCGGATTTTAGATTGATGGAAGGACAGCGGAGTAATTGGAAGAATTCAAAATTCTTTTTGGTGTATATTTAATTTTTTTATTTCATGTTGGTTTGATGTTTTGCAATCTCTAGGGATAAATAGATACATTAATACATAAATAGATACATGGATTAATAGAGAATTTTATGAGGAATAAGATGGTGCAAACGGAAAATAGATCGATAGAAGGACAGCGGAGTAATCAAAAGGAAACAAAATTTATTTTGGGCAAATATTAAAATTTTTGATTTGATGGTGGGTTAACATTTTGCAATCTGTAGGGATAAACAGAAGGCTAGATAGATAGATGGATTGATAGACAATTTTATGGGGAACAAGATGGAATAATCAGAAAATAGATCGATAGAAGGACAGCGGAGTAATTAGAAGAATTAAAAACAAAATTTGAATGTTGGTATTATAGTGGGTTGGTAATTGCTGTAAGATTGTCCAGATATTTTGTAATCTGTAGGGATACATAGGTATGTTAATACATAAATACATACATGGATTGATAGAGAATTTTACGGGCTATTTGATGGTACAAACAGAAAATAGATTGATAGAAGGACAGCGGAGAAATTGAAAGGAAACTATTTTTGTTTTTGCAAATATTAAAAAAAAATATTTGATGGTGGGTTGATGTTTTGTAATCTGTATGGATACATAGATAATTTAATACATAAATAGATACATGCATTGATAGATAATTTTATGGGCTATTTGATGGTGCAAACGGAAAATAGATCGATAGAAGGACAGTGGAGAAATTGGAATAATTAAATTTAGTTTTTGGCAAATATTAAAATTTTTGATTTGATGGTGGATTGATGTTTTGCAATTTGTAGGGATAGACAGAAGGCTAGATAGATAAATAGATAGATGAATAGATAGACAATTTGTAGGGATAGACAGAAGGCTAGATATATAAATAGATAGACAATTTGTAGGGATAGACAGAAAGCTAGATAGATAAATAGATAGATGAATAGATAGACAATTTTATGGGCTATTATAATCCAACTACTCTTCAAATGTGTGAAAGTGTGTGAAAGTGAATACATAAGTGTGTGAAAGTGTGTGTGAGTATTAGGCCTGTATTATTAAAGTGTGAGAGTGTGTGTGTGTGTGAATACATAAGAGTGTGAGAGTGTGAGAGAGAGTGTGTGTGTGTGTGTGTGTGAATACATAAGTGTGTGAGAGAGAGAGAGAGAGAGAGAGAGAGAGAGAGAGTGTGTGTGTGTGTGTGTGAATACATAAGTGTGTGTGAGAGAGAGAGAGAGAGAGAGAGAGAGAGAGAGAGAGAGAGAGAGAGAGAGAGAGAGAGTGTGTGTGTGTACAGTCATACACACAAACACTCTCTTTTTTTCTCTGTGTGTGTGTACTGACATACACACACACACACATCCTCTCTCTCTCTCTCTCTGTGTGTGTGTGTGTGTGTGTGTGTGTATGTGATTAAATTTAAATAAACATATATAGAATTGTCAAAAACACACATACAGACACAATAATAATTTTCATAATAATAATAATAATTTTCATAATAATAATAATAATAATTTTCATAATAATAATAATAATAATAATAATAATTTTCATAATAATAATAATAATAATAATAATAATTTTCATAATAATAATAATAATAATAATAATTTTCATAATAATAATAATAATAATAATAATTTGGTATTTTTACAGTAAACCTGGGATCAGTAAAACGTATATATTAGTATGTTTTACCACTAATTAGGACCATTCTAAGACTATTTTCTTCAATGGTGTTTCTCTCGGAAATGCCCCGTTTTCGAGATATGCCCAGTTTTCATACCCCATACAATCTTGGGGGAGAGCCTGGGAATACGGGGTTTTGGGTGGGGGAAAACATGCTGTACACTATGGCGTTGCCTTTATAATACACTTCTTAACTTTGTTTCTCTTAGAAATGAATCGTTTTCGAGATATGCCCCCGTTTTCATACCCCATACAAACTTGGGGGAGAGCCTGGGAATACGGGGTTTTGGGTGCAGGGAAAACACTATCAGTGTTGCAAATGTTGTAATATTCACGCCACTTGTATTGGCTATATTTTGTTTTGGGAATACTGTGTTTGAGCGTCCTGTATCCATCTACGTTCCTGGATATTTACCCGGTAACTTCTTCTATTTGTTATACCGGTTTTATGCCCAGGTTAGGCCCGGTAGTTAGCCCAGGTTAGGTCCCGGTAGTCTGTCGTGGTCTAGGTTAGGTTAGGTCAGGTCAGGTTAGGTAATACTAATTCCCAAAATAACCATTTGATTTGAATATCTAGCCCAACCCAAGCCAACACGTGTTGTAACGCTGCTGTTTGGGCTATAATTGTATTTTATTGTATAGGTCTCGAAAACTTTATTTCGCTTTTATTTCAGGTTTCAAGTGTTTATTTAAGACAATTACATATTATAAAGGCAACGCCATAGTGTACAGCATGTTTTCCCCCACCCAAAACCCCGGATTCCCAGGCTCTCCCCCAAGTTTGTATGGGGTATGAAAACTGGGCATATCTCGAAAACGGGGCATTTCCGAGAGAAACGCCATTGAAGAAAATAGTCTTAGAATGGTCCTAATTAGTGGTAAAACATACTAATATATACGTTTTAGTGAACCCAGGTTTACTGTAAATTTACCAATAATTTTCATAATAATAATAATAATAATAATACAGTATATACATACACACACATGGAATCTCTCTGTATATTCTCAAACACACATACATACACACCCTACACATACATACATACACCAGGAATCTCTCTATCTCTCTCTAACTTACATACATACATACATACAATATAATGTGTGTGTGTATGTATGTAACCTTTCTCTCTCTCTTATATATACATACATACACACACACACATACATACACAAGGAATATACATGAAATATTAAAATACACTCATACACACAAAAACACACACATTCTTCTTCTTCTTCTTGTTGTTTGTTGGGGCCTTTTAGGCTGTGATGTCACAGCCTCTAGTGCCCCGAAGGCGCTATGTGCGGTTAATTAGTGTGTTATATTCTGTGTAGTTGTTGTGTGTTGTGTAGAAATTTTCTTGTGTGTTTAATGGCTTTGTAGGCTTGTTCAGTGTCCGATGATCCACCCAGGAGGTCCTTTAGTGAAGGTCTGTGGAGGCCAATGATCCGGAGTGAGTGAAGGAGAGTAACACGGTGAGAGTGGTGACGAGGACAATGTAGTAGAAGGTGTTCTGGTGTGTCAGGTTGTGTAGGGCACCAAGGGCAGTGGGGGTCTGGTGTCATCCCCAGGCGATGAAGATGGGCGTTCAGTCTTGAGTGGCCAATTCTAAGCCTGGTTATGGCCACATCGAGGGCCCTGCTGGGGGAGTAGGTCCACCAGTGAGGACTTATGTCTTGTCTTATGTGTCTTAATGAAGTTAGTTGTAAAGCGTCTGTCAGTGTGTTATCCCAGTGTCGTCTACAAGCAGTCCTGATGTAAGTACAGTAGTCTGTCTGGTCAGTAGGAATGTTAATGGGTCTGGGTTGTGAGTGTGCCTCCGCTGCCGCCCGATCGGCCAGGGTGTTCCCCACAACACCGACGTGTGAAGGTACCCATTGTAGGTGTATGGTATTACCTATTTGTGTATGGTGTATTAAATGTTGATGAATGGAGATGATGAGATAATGGTGTGACTGGGGACGGTGATGATGAATTAAATGGAGGGCTGTAAGTGAGTCTGTGAAGATGGCAATGGAACAAGGTGAGGTGAATGTGTATGTGGCTTGAAGAGCTTGTTCAAGGGCATATAGTTCAGCTGTTAGTATTGTAGCAGTGTCCGGCAACCTCCATGCAACAGCTTTACTTAGGTGTGGTATGTAAATACCGGCGCCAACTGAAGGAGGGTCTGGAATTCGTGAGCCGTCTGAGTATATTTGTTTATGTTGTTTATATTTGGTGAGGAGAAGTGATAAAAATAGTGTTCTACCCCTCGCAGGGCAGTCGGCCTTAGACCAAGGTATATCTGTATGGAGAGTTCGAGATATTAGAGCAGATATAGGGAACCAAGGGCCCAGAGGAGAAGTTTTTTCAAGTGAGAGAAAAAGAGGTGGAGTAACCCGAATAGTAGCAAAGAAGGAGAGGGCTCTTTCTACAAAAGGCATGTGAGCCTGATATGGCAGGGGGCAAAGGAGCGGTTTCCTGTCATATTTTTGGAGGAGTGAGTGAAGTGTATGACCTTTAGGGGATGTTGCAAGTTTAGTGTAGGTGCGGACAATTAAGGTGGAGCGTCTGTTTGACAGTGAGGATAGGGAGGATTCTACCTGAAGGGCTGTTACTGGGGAGGACTTAAATGCTCCCAGGGCAATCCTTAAAGCTGAATTTTGAATTACCTCCAATTTTTGGAGTATTGAAGGTGAGGCCGCTCCATATACCTCACATCCGTAGTCCAGGCGACTCCGGATGTAAATGCAATAAAATTTCAGAAGGGTATTTTTGTCTGCACCCCATTTAACACCTGCAAGGGATTTCATTAAATTTAAACGTTTATGACAGGAGGTCACCATGTATTGTATGTGGCAGCCCCAATTTAGTCGGGGGCCGTCCAACATTAAACCAAGAAATTTGTGGTGGGTTTTGAAGGGTATTTGGGAATTACCTATGGTGACCGAGGGAATGTTGGGTATACGTCTTCGAGTGAAGCACATAAGGCTACTCTTATGTGCACTCACCGTCAGACCCCAACGGGATGTCCAATCAAATACCTTATCAAGCTCACGTTGAAGGGAAATTTGAGCCTCCTGGATAGTGGGAGCAGAGCAAAGTATTGAAATATCATCTGCATAGATGAGTGCTTGGGTGCTTGGTGATGAGGGAAAGTCTGAAAGTAAGATATTGAAAAGTAGAGGACTTAGAGGAGAACCTTGTGGAACACCCCTGGTAATTGGATACACCCTGGAGTGGGTGTCTCCAATTACCAGAGAGAAGGATCTGGATGACAGGAAGGATTTAACCCAATTTAGAGGTTGACCAAATAGTCCTAGGCGGGCAAGTTTTTCAATAATGGCATTATGTGAGGCGGTGTCAAAAGCACCTTTAAGGTCAAGAAAAGCTACTATTGTGAATTTTTTGTGGTTGAATCCCTCCTGTATTATGTGCTCCAGCTGGAGCAATACATCCAGAGTGCCCCGATGAGGGCGAAAGCCGAACATGTTGGGTGGAAGAAGGTGTTCGCGTTCCAACCACCAGGTTAGTCTATTTTGAACTACTTTCTCAAAGATTTTACTAATGTTAGATAGGAGACTAATGGGCCTGTAGGAAGCTGCTTCTGTTGGGTCCTTGCCAGGTTTAGGAATAGGTATTGTGATAGCATGACGCCACACAGAAGGAAACACCCCCAACAACCAGCTGTCATTGAGGATGCTTAATAGAACATGAGCCAGAGCATCTGGGAGGTGACGGAGAAACTCGTTCGGGATGTTGTCCGGTCCCGCGGCCTTTCTGTTGGACAGTGAGTGTAAAGCTAAGGAAAGCTCCTGGGAAGTGATAGCAGTGCTAATTATATGGCTGTTTTGTGAGGAAGTGGGTAATGCAAGTGTGGGTACTGGATCTGGTGAGCCGAGTGTGGTGTGAATGTGGGTTGCAAGACACTCGACTCTTTGGGCATCAGTGATTAGGTGGGCACCGTTACTAATTAACGGGAAAGTTAATGGGGGTTGGGGTCTGACCATCTTCCTGAAGAATGACCAAGCTCGGGTGACTGAGGTTGCAAAGGATAGGGAAGCACAAAATGAGGCCCATGCAGAACGTTTCTCATCAAGAATAACACGTCTGCATTTGGCCTCTAAATATCTATAACGTTGACGGAGGGTATTGATGGGACGTTTGCGCCACGCATTGAAGGCGTGACGCTTTGCCTGAAGGGCTGCCGAACACTTTCTGTTCCACCAGGGAACCCTGAAAGTGCGGTAGGGGCGGGAAGTGTTAAGGTGAAAATGACTGGACCCCACTTCCACTAATGTGTCAGTGAGGTATTGAATTTTATCTTTAGAAGGGAGGGTATTTGGAGGGATAACTGAATTTAATTTCTTGTGAAAAGCTTCCCAGTCACCCGTTTTGAGGGACCAACAGGGTCTACGTGATGTGGGAGGAGGTGTTGTAAATTGAAAGGATATTACTACAGGAAGATGGTCACTACCCATGTTAGGGCCAGTTGTTATTGTGGTTAGGAGGAGTGAGCCATTTCCCAGGCATAAGTCCAAGGTAGAGGATTTCCCTGAAACTGGATCAATCCTGGTAGGGAGGCCAGGTGGGGTAAGTAGAGAGATAGTGTCACTATCCATCAAAAAACCCGAGAGGGCCAAACCCGACCGGTTTCTCCTGCTTCTGGGCAGGGCCGGTTCCCAGAATTCATGATGGGCATTAAAATCACCCATAATTAATGACTGGGAGGAAAGTTGTGAAAACAAATGTTTAAATTCTTGTAATGAAATATCCAAACATGGATTATAAAGCAATAATATTTGAATTGGCCCTGTATCAAAGGTTACTGTAACTCCCAAGTGCTCTAGCCCACCTCCTGGAAAGGAAGTAATAGTTAGAGGACTAGAAGGGAGAGACTGATGCACCAGGAGAAGGAGGCCGCCTCCTGCCTGTCCAGGTGTTCTATCTACCCTGTAAGAAACATAGTTTGGAAAGGAGGGAGAGAATGCATCTGTGAGCCACGTCTCACATATGCCAACTATTAGAGGAGAATATGATGAGAGCGTGGTTTTAAAGACTGGAAGTTTCCGGTACATAGACCGGGCATTCCAGAGGATGAAATGGTGTGGGAGTAAAGTATTCACTGAGAAAGTGACATAAGGAAGGTCAGGAGCCCTGGCAAGCACTTACAGAAGGCCACCCTTAGGCCAAGACCAGATGAAATGTGTGTGATAAATTCTAGTGCAATAGGTACTATACCACTAATGAAAGCCGGCCATGCAAAACCCGAAGCATGCTGGGCTGGAAGTGAGGAAGCTGTGTGAGTAAGGCCTGCACTACCAAGCGAGGGCGTGTGTTGTTGTGTTGAATGTTGGTGGACTGAAGGCTGTGGTTGAGGCTGAGGGTGGGATGGTGGGTTAGGTTTGGGATGATGAGGATAAGGTAAAGGCAATATTATTGGTGTTGGGTTTGTTTTTTGGGGTGCCTTATGAGGAGTTGTGTTGTTGTGGGATTTATGTTGGTTGGGTTTTGGTGGTGGAGTAATTTTTCTATGTTTTCGTGGTGTGCGGTTTCTTCTTTGTGGTTTTGGTGTACTGTTTGGTGTATGTGAAGTGACTTGGGGAGCAGGAGAAAGCCGTCGTGGAGGTGTGGTATTGCCCCGGGCCGCTACGGGGAGAACAACTATATTAGGGCTGAGGGGGTAAATAACATGGTTAGTTTGTTTTGTAACAGGTTGTGGATGTTGTTGTTGTGTAATTGTTTCAGGACGAATTCCCCTGAGCTGGCGCTTTATCTCCTGCATGGAGGTATCAGGGTCATGCTGGGTCTCTTGGACCTTCGCAGCCCTGATGTATGCCGGGCACTGCTTAGATGTTGGTCTGTGTGCTCCCAAACAGAAGTAGCAGTGTTGTGTTCTCTCACACTTATCAGTGCTGTGGAAACCACTGCACCTCCCACATCGGATCTTACCTCCGCAGGAGATGTTTCCGTGGCCAAACAGAAGACATCGGGTGCACCTCAGGACGGGGAGAGTGTGCGGCCTCACACGGTACACCACTGAATCCAGGGCAACCCTCTCAGGGAGTGGTCCCCTGAACTTCAGCCGAATAGCCATGTTCGGCACCCTCTCCCCATCCTTTATCGCACCTGGCAGTCTAAAAGCTGTCATCAGTGTTGTCGGCTGATCGTCTAGTATGGTCAGTCCTTCCTGTATGTCTTTGTCATTAATTTCATGGGAAACTGGGAAAATCCTCCCGTATTGATATGTCGGATCGTCATCACCAGCGATCCAGCACTTAACTGGCCACTCGCCCAGCATGACCACCGACTCAGGCACACTTACCAGGCCGTCGATATTGGCCACACTAAACTTTAACCCTCTGCCTTTGCCAGTGGTGACCAGGGTATTTTCAATATATTTCTTAGCAAATATAGATTTGAATATGGCCTCTGAAACCCTCTTGGGGTGTACAAAACATTGTGAACCATCAACAGACTTCATTAATACAGTTATATGGGTGTTATTGTTATCATGGTGTTTTTGTATAACCTTAGCATGGGGTGGGTTATTGAGTACATTAACAATACTTGGTGGTGAAGCTGCCACATCAGCATATGATTTTTTGCTTTTAGCAGTGATAAATACTTCACCAGGTGTATCTGGAGATAAAGTCCTCTTGTTGTTGTTGGTTGTGGTACACTCCATCATTTCTGCTGTTGTTGTCGTTTGTTGGTGGTTGTTGGCCGGTTGATCGTCCCCCTGCATGGTCGTCACTTCCGGTTTCTTTCAGGCCCAATGTTTACCTTTGTCATTTCTTTCTTAGATGCACTTTCCTTCCTTCTTCACTATCTGTATGTGTTGGTATGTGTGTGTAGGTATGTTTGTTGATGTCAATTGCTCAAAAATTGGAAATATTTGCGGAGCTCAAGCACTAACGTCTTTGCGCTGCCACGTCTTACCAAAAAGTCCCACACACATTGATTGTCCC
This sequence comes from Petrolisthes manimaculis, assembly GCA_034508575.1. Classification (NCBI taxonomy): domain Eukaryota; kingdom Metazoa; phylum Arthropoda; class Malacostraca; order Decapoda; family Porcellanidae; genus Petrolisthes; species Petrolisthes manimaculis. The sequence continues at coordinate 18,876 of JAWZYT010004308.1, forward strand.
AGACACGACAACCTGTGATGACGTCACATGTAAACAAAGATTTGCATTTCCAATAAAATAAAATAAATTACATTGAAATAAAATAAACAATAATAAAATATACTTATTAATAATAAAAATAAGATAAACTAAAATAAAATATAATAATGCCCAATATAATAGATAAATAATTTAGAATTATCGTCAGGATAAAGGCAGTGTTGCCAACGGCTTATAGCCACGTGAGGAAATACCTATAGCACAACTGTCAAGGGTAAAGGCAGCGTTACCAACTTATTGTAGACCAGTTGTCAAGGAGAATGGGAGTGTTGCAAACGTTTTATAGCCCCTATGGCGGGGTAAAAGGCAGTGTTGCCAACTTTAATAGCCCATCTAGCGGGAAGTAACACAGTGTTACAAACTTTTTATAGCCGTTGCCAGGGGTAACGGCAGTGTTTAACAAAAATATATATATATATTTAAAAATAAATATATATTATTAAAAAAGAATAATAATTACTAAAAAACGACGGCGGCGGCGGTGGCAGCGGCGGCGGTGGCGGCGGCGGCGGTGGCGACGGGGCGGCGGTGGCGACAGGGTGGCGGTGGCGACGGCGGCGGCGGCGTGGCGGCGGCGGCGACGACGACGAAAAAAAAATAATAATAATAAAAAAAAAGTTAATTATTAAAAAAAAAAAATAATAATAAAAAAAAATATATATATTAAAAAAATATATATATATATATATTATTTAAAAACAAAATAAAAAAAACTAATTATTAAAAAACGACGGCGTCGGCGGTGGAGGCGGTGGCGGCGGCGGCGGGGCGGCGGCTGCGGCGGGGGTGGCGGGGCGGCGGCGGCGACAACGACGAAAAATAATAATAATAATAATAATGATAAATAAAAAATAAAAAATAAAATAAAGTTAATTATTAAAAAAATAATAATAATAAAAAAATATATATTTATTAATATATATATATATATATATATATATATATATATATATATATATATATATATATATATATATATATATATATATATATATATATATATATATATATATATATATATATATATATATATATATATATATATATATATATATATATATATATATATATATATATATATATATATATATATATTATTAAAACAAAAGTAAAAAAACTACTATTTGTGTGTTATGTAATAATTAATTTCCGAAGATTGACAGAGGCACCACGGGAATTTTAGCTACTTGGCCCCAATTATTATTTTGTCTATATGACAAAAAGGAGATTGCAACAGTCACACACTATATTATGTGTATAGGTCTTCAAATATATTATAAATTTTTATCATAATAATTGGGGCCAAGTAGCTAAAATTCCCGTGGTGCCTCTGTCAATCTTCGGAAATTAATTATTACATAACGCACAAAGACGTTCTTATACCAGTCATAAAAATGAAGCAAATGACACTGCCCTAAAGTGGATACGGTTTTGGCGCGACCACATATAATATTATGATGATTATAATTATAATAACTTCAATAACAGAGTAGAACTAACTACACTATTTTTAAATTTGTTTAAGCAGATAGGATGTGGAGATTGAGAACTATACCTTCCACTTATCCCCCTTTCCGACTCTCCCTCCCACCAGTGAATGCTTCAAATGGAGCTTCACAACTCATGTTTCGGGAATACTGTATTGGCTAGAGTTGACAACACTGTGGTGGTTACCGTCCGTTTACCTACCCTCTCTGCTCTCTCTGACCCTGACTTCCACTGAGGGGGTACAGAAACTTTGGTGCGTGGCTGTACATACCTGATGTTTGAATGGCCTTTGTATTTCTTTGTATTCCTCCGCTACCCAAACTCCTCTGTAAAAAATGTAATTTGCAATAAATATAACCGAGTGAGGTATGAAGAGGGAAAAGCAATGTGATTATAGGATATACAGTAGTAGGAAAAGAGGGACAGATGATTTTGCACAGTATTAACAAGGAAAAACAATAACTCATCTGCCAACATTCCATCCACGAAACAAGCTCCTTCCATATAGGTGGTGTTTCGTGACAATATTTGATGGACTCGTTTACCTCTAATTTTCTGACTACATCACAGGGTTCCTTAAGGACGAATTTAAAGACGTGTGAAATATACATACTTTATTTTTCACAAGATACACAGCTGAAATGAGGCAGTGGAGGGTGTGTGTGGGCGTGGGTGTTGTGTGTGGGTGGGAGGCCGAGAGATAGAGAGAAGGGGAGAGAGAGAGAGCGAGCCTGCTACACCCACACCATTATTATTATCAATAGATTTTGCTTTCATAACGTCACATAATTATAATATAAAGCAGAGCAGCCGTGCGGAAGAATATAATAATAATTAGTTTCATAGCTCCAATATTTAATTAATCCGTTTGTCTGATGGTCCTTTGTATATAATTATAATATATTCATTCCTCTACTCTCAATATCACAAGTGAGCGTGCAAGACTGAGTGACGATTACGTAATGAATTAATATAATACTATGTAGTGTTGTAATAATTTGTACCCACTGCCACACCACACACACGTAATCAGAGAGGGTTCCAACAATCCTGTGTGTAACCTACTACAGTAATACTCTAGATATTTCCTTCTTTTAAACAAATACACCTATATTATTTTTTCCTTCCTTTAAATACAGGCAAACAAATATGCTGTCTTCCTTTTAAAAGCTTAGATTAAGTGACATTTTTCTCCTATTAGAATTATATAATTATAATAGTAATAATATTCTTCTGTTGATATATGATTGATATAAAGTTATATAATTTTCTAAATAGAGGAAAAGTTTTGATAATTTCCTCATGAAATACAGGTAACTAAAGATATACAATTTTTTTAATAGACAGTTGAATTATTATACACTCATATGTGAGGCATTGATGTCGCTGTCAAAGTAGTCATACAGAAGAGTTATTGTGCTTCGTTTCTCTTACAATTACGTGAAATATGACTGGCTAAGATTATTGCACTATACAGAGAAAAAAGAAGAATGATTAAACTCCACAAAAATAAATTGGACAGAATATACTGTACGTAACGTTAATTGTTGTGCATTAGTTGTCCCTTTGAGTACCAGTGAACGTGGATTTAGAATGGTTATCACTTGCATAAAATACTTTGAAGTATGTAGGCCTAATGGTGGAAGCCAGAATGATTAAGGTCACTGCAAAGATATAGAGCCTTTAGTGAAGATGTTTCCTTACTGCTTCTCCATTATCTTTTTTATTTTTTAGTTCTTTATTTACCTTTAGGACAAGGCCCAACACATCAGAGTAATGCGTTTCCGTTCCTTCTTATGCACTACTGTAAAATACAACATACATTCCAAGGGTTCCTCAAAGGTTTACCAAGGCAATTATAATAATGAAAAGGAGGATTTGTCGATACTTTTACTGATGAGGTCTGGCCAACGTTACTTCAGATTTGTAATGGCAGTCGTGGGTTGGGTTTGTTGATAATGAGTACAGTATAAAGATGCCACTTTTCTATATAGCGAAAAATAACGAGCGAAACAACAAACTTTATAGATGAATTAATTATGATACTAAGGAGGTTATGTTTTCATATACGTATGTTTGCTTATTTTCATGGGTTTAAATAGGTGTCCAAACCCTTAAAATATTATCCACATCTGTAAAACGGTAACAACAAATGAAGAAACATAGTAACGTGACCAATTAAACCCTGTCAACAAACCCTCCCCTTCACACGTACAGTCGCGGCACATAGTCCTTGATCACGATGTAAGGGGAAGTCTGGTCAAGGATTACATGCCGCGACTGTACTTCCTATTGGTCACAAAAATTCGTACACACGCTGTTGTTTTCTCAAGGGTTGACAAACATACAGGAAATGTAAGACTGCAATACTGTATGTTGTTTTGCTAATCACAGAGTCACTTGGTATACATCCATTCACTGCAATATGTCCAGAATAATTACCTCTCTTTCCATACAGTCTGTGTAAGAATTTCTGTGGCCTATCGAACCATACTTTATTCATTATTATTTTTTTTTTATACTGTACCATATTTTATTCATTATTATTTTTTTACACATGTAGGTACTGTCCATAGCATTCTTTTATTTTCCTCTATACTTTCCAAAATACACGGTGTCAGAAAAGGATAATCTATATATAACAAGTTTGGAAAAGAAAGAACTAAATAAAGGGAGGAATAATTATTACATTCGGAGAAGGATATAACACAGACGAAATAATAAGATAATAATATATTCTACGAACGCAAAATAATAATAGTAATAATATAATAATAATAATAATAATGATGTGTAATATCCTAGGAACGCAAAAGAATTATTATGAAATGTAGTATTGCTATAATCTGTATGTGTATGTGCATATTACAAGAAGTATTTATTTATTTTGCTGAGTTTAAAGCTCAGTACTGATGTTTATAAAGTGATGTCAATAAGCGATGCACATAGTAGTGTGTGTGTGTGTGTGTGTGTGTGTGTGTGTGTGTGTGTGTGTGTGTGTGTGTGTGTGTGTGTGCAAAACTAGTGGATGATAATTACTTTAGTGTACAGTTCCGGTCAGATGAAAGCTAGACACACTGACTCAGCCATTAGATGTCAACAGTGGGTGCCAGTAGAACCCTTATGGGACCCTGTGATGTAGTCAGAAAATTGGAGGTATGCAAATCCTTCAAATATCGCCACGAAACACCACCGTTATGGACGGAGCGTGTTTCATGACATAGGCAGGAGGAATCAGAAGTCTCCAATTTCCACACAAGATTCACAGGATCCTTAAATAAAATAATCCCTCGTGGTGTTTTTTTTTCTTTTCTGCTCAACACTGCATGTACCCCTCACCGTCATAAGACACACGGCTGTATGCAAGGACATTCATGGTGCATACGATGGATCCACAGAGAGAAAGAGAGAGAGAGGCAGTATTTCCCTTTCATTTGCTCGGAATTGTACACAAGAATTTTAGGAGGTACGTTAGCATGTTGATGTTTTAGATATTGCAAGACGACCCCTGTATACAAGATGACGACCCCCTGTATACAAGACGACCCCCTGTTTACAAGGCGACCCCCAGTATGCCAGACAACTCCCAGTATACCAGATGACCCCCAGTATACCAGACGACTCCCAGTATACCAGATGACTTCCAGTATACCAGACGACTCCCAGTATACCAGACAACTCCCAGTATGCCAGACAACTCCCAGTATGCCAGACGAACGACCGATGACGACCTCTTTTGTTTATCACGCACGAAGACCCTCTACGTGGCAAAGGATACGGGAGTGTAGAAGTTGTTGTAGGTACCCCAACCCTTTGCTGCCAAGTTGAAGGTGGCAGAGCGGCGTTTGTCATTAGGGTCGAAGTCATCCAGCAGGTTGTGGTGGGGAGCTACTGGTGGTGGTGGTGGAAGGGGGAAAGAGAAGACAGATATGGGGAAGGAAAGGAGAGAGGGAGATGGGGAAGGAAAGGAGAGAGGGAGATGGGGAAGGAAAGGAGAGAGGGAGATGGGGAAGGATGGGAGAGATATGGGGAAGGATGGGAGATATATGGGGAGGGAAAATAGAGGGATGGGGAAGGATGGGAGAGATATGGGGAGGGAAGGGAGGGTAGAAGAGGAGTATAGTGAAGAAGGGGCGAGGGAGAGTGAAAGAGAGGAGAGAAGGGGGGTGGTAATGGAAAAAAAAAGATTAGTATATAAATAATTACTATCTATATCAATATGTCGGGGTCGATATTCTGTTTTCTTCGGCGAATTGGAGGGCTACTGAATCCTCCAAAGTGCTCCACGAAACAGATCCCCTATTAGTGACACTGAAGTTGTCTGTTTCCCGGCATAGTTTGGAGGAATCACTAACCCTCCAATTCACCAACCAAGAATTTAGACAACCTCACCTTGACCAATGCTGAAATGGAGATAAATTAATATATGTATGTATGTAAAGTTAGACGAAATAATTAGTGACTGGTGTGATAGTTATATGCTAGATGTAAATAGTGTATGTGCAATGTGCTATATTTTTATGTGCTATGTGGCTCTTATTGTACAGTACAGTACAGTAGCTAGCAACCTATGTGCTATCAAATACTATGTGATATGTGTTATTTCACTAAGTGTTACTATATGTTATTTCATTATGTGTTACTTACTATGTGTTATTTCATTATGTGTTATTTACTATGTGTTATGTCCTATGTGTTTACTGTTATTTAATAAAAAGTATACTGTATAACAATGATAATGCTGTAATCAGAACATAAATAAACATATGTAGATAAAATAAATTGTTGCAGTCAGAACACAAATAAAAAGATTGGAAACAATAAATTAATAAAAATATGCAAATGAATATGCAAAAAGATAAATGAAAAGACTTTGATGAAACAATAATACATAAATAAAACTATTAAACATACACACACTCATACATACTGTACAGACATAGCCTACATACATACATTTATACATACAAGATTATCATATTTACCACATAAATTAAACTTAAATAAACTTAATTATATCAAAATAAGAAGGGCACAGAGAAAAATGAAAAGGGTAAGGAATAAAGATAGGAATGATGGAGATAGAATGATAGAGAATTGATAATGATGGGAAATAGGGAATTATATAGAAGGAATGATGTAGAGTGAAGGAGGGATTGCTTGATTGATTGACTGATACAGTACTTGGCGCCACAACAACGAGGTCATGTGGCGCCCGAGGAAGAAGATAATTGAGAGGTGGGACAATAAGCATAAAAGATAACAAATTAAAAAGACAGATAGTTGGAGAAGTGAGAATGAATCAGGGATTGTATGATGGAGATAAACAGAGATGGTGGAAAGTGGAGAATTATCTAAGAACAAATTTTATACCAGGGAGAAAAAGCAGGTAGGATTGGTGAATGTATATAATAATTATAATAATAATAATATTAACAGAAAATAATAAAATAAAAATATGAAATAAAGACACTTGTATACTGGATGGGGAACTAAAGAGTAGAAAATATAAGTAGGGGGCAAAGTGCAAGGGGGCTACTGTCCCATTTTCCATGACTGGGGTTGGGAGACAAAAAACGAGATCAGCATGAGGATAGGTGGAACATGAGAGAAATCGGAAACAGGTTAGAAGAGTAGAAAATGGAGAAACTGTTGAAAGGGAGGGAGACTATAATGACACTCTTATCTGCGTGAGGAAAGGTGAAAAGTTAGAGAAAACGGGATCAGGATGTAAGAGTATAAAATGGAGAAACTGTTTAAATGGGGACAATAACGACTCACTTTCTGCAACTGGGGTGGGCGGGAGAGACGCGCGCTGCACCACCTTGACTTCTGCCGTGTAAAAGTCGGCTGGCGGGCCTGTGGAGGAGGGAGTGGGAGGGTTGGTGGTGGGAGAGAAGAGTGGCGAGGGGGTGAAGTAGGGAGGGGGCGTGTGGCAAGCTGAGAACCCAATGAAAGTGAGGCAGGTTTTCTTGGTGCCCGCCGCTGTCCACCTAATAGGAGAATCCTCCGCTGGGTTAATATCATCATCATCATCATCATCATTTTCATTAACTCCACTCTTGACATTATCATCATAAGTCATTCTTAACTCCTCCTCCTCCTCCTCTTCATCATCTTGTGCATCTTCTTCTTCCCTGTCTCTCTTATTGTCATGTTCCTCTACCTTGGATTTCTGAATGCCGTTATGCAAGTTGTGTAGATCAGCATCAATTAATTCTTTGTTCGCCTTAAAACCATTATGATTTTTCTGTACTTCAAGGCCTGTTTCTGTTTTATTCTTCATTACATTAAGTTTTATAATCTCATCTGAACTGGTTAGTATGGCTTTTTCTGGATTTTTATCAAAGGCATCAGTTGCAGCCATATTTACAATCTCACTCTGACCTCTTGGTTCATAAAGGGAATCATTATTTTCTTCCACTGACACACTCTCATTATTGACATATACATCTAAATCCTCATTCGTGTCCTGGCACAGACTCTCCCTGGAAACACTCCTGTAGAACTCGGGAGGTTTGAGGTCATGGATGGTGGTGGCAGCCAGGGTTGGAGGGCCACTAATGAGGGACTTTTCCATGTCCTTTACAAAAGTCTTCAGCTCCTCCTCATCTACTAAGCTTTTCCTGGCAGCCTCGGATGTGAACTCTATCCATGGAGTAGCCTGGAACTGGGATTCTGAACCTGACTCATTCTGGACATCAGCTGCTTTTGATTCAGATTCCAATCCTACACTTTGTATGAGCTCATGACAGTTGGCCTTAGCATATATTATCTCAGTATTGTCAGTGGGTGACACGAGAGTTTTCTGGTTGACTTCATTCTGCTTTATATGTGAAGAAAGACATACATCATCATCATGATATTTTGTTTGAGTATCAGAGGAAGACTGACCAGCATCTAAGGTGAAATTACCCATATCGTATGAGTTTGGATCCAGTTTGGAGTTATCTGAAGTTATATCGCTGATATCTGGGTCATCAGGAAGGCATTGTGTGAGGAAAGTAGGAGAATGGGGCCCTGGGAAACCTGCCTCTCTGCCAGCCACTTTTGGCCAAATGCTGGAGGGTGAGGTAGGAGCCGGAGTCAGGACAGAAGGGGACATGCAGCCAGGGTCAGGGGTGCAGACAGGAGGGGCAACATACAGAGTGCTGAAAAGAGAATCTGTAACAGCTGAGGGGAGGTCTGATGTGCTGTTATTGTAGGCAGAGGGACTGAGACCAGGGCTGAGGGGAGAGTAGATGGAAGAAGTAACCAAAGATGACAGTGGAATCAGAGGTAAGGTGGTGGGTCTTGCTGGCTTCTTGGTGTTTTGTGAGAAGTTACTGGAAATTTTAGGTTGCTCATTGAAATCATTGCTCGATGGTAAACCACTATATGTGCAGTTTTTCTCACTGAGGCTAGTCACTCCAGAATCATAATCAGCATTGTTTTCGGACCTGTCATCAACAAAAACCATTGGCAGAGCATTCTCATCGTAATGTGAATGACTTTGCGTGGTTTGGTCATCCATCTTTTCTTCCTTGACCATTTGCTTGAAAGGAGATGGAATCACCTCAAAGTCGTACAGATTCCAGACTTCAGTTCCATCAGGTAGAATGAAAAGTGGAGGAGTATCAAGTTTGGGAGCAACTTCCTGATCTTCATTAAGGGGCAATGAGGAAATATCTCCAGGGAAGTCTGAGGCAGGAGTGATAGATGTTGAGAAACTAGGAGTGAGAGAAACTGAGTTGGGATGGCAAGAAGGGAAGAGAGAATCACAGTGGAGTGGATTATTCCAAAGAGGTGTCAGGTTGCCAGAAGAAACATCAATCATTTCTGGACAAAAGGAAGAAGTAGTAGCAGTCACGTTTGCAGAAGGTGAAGTGTAACCACCTTGTGTGGGGGCTGTGATGGACACACATGTAGCTTCGACTACTGGCTCACTAAGGCACTGCAAGGGGTCAGAGGCTCTAAGATCTGTGTTTCTGCTCTCAGAGCCTCTAGAAACAGTGTCCAAGCTTTCAGTGGGTACAGAAGCAATGCTTATGGTGTCTGAAAGTAGATGACTATAACCTTTGCTATCAGAAGTTTTAGAAGCATCGATTAAGCTTTCAGTTGTTATAGGAATAACATTTACAGGTTCAGAGGACACGACATGTTCCTTTGTGTCGTGTTTTGAGTCTGTGTTGTTAAAGGCTCCTTGAGTTACACGACAGTCCTCAGTCGTGTTCTGAGAAATGAAAGGAAGTGAAGGCTGTGGGTAGGCAACAGGGATGTGACTTTGAGTGGAAAATACAGCAGCAGCCAGTGGGGAACCCGATTTAGCCAAATTACGAAGTACAGGCTTAGATGACAATTGAAATGTGACAGGCTCAGACACAGCTGGCTTTGGGTTAGCTGGCATGGGGGTAGTTGATGCAGGTTGGACTGGTTTGGGGATAGCCGAGCCGGGAAAAATTGCTGTGGGTTGAGTCGCTTTAGGGAGAGGTGCAGTAGGAGGAGTTGACGTACGGGGAGCTGAACTGAAGAAGGATGAGATGGGGGAAGCTGTCTTGGAGAGATTTGGCACGGGTGGGGCTGACTTGGGGTGGAGAGGTGCACCAAGAACAACAACATCTTTGTCTCCTGTCATGTCACCACCACTAACAATAGTCCGCCTGGTCTTATCACTGGCCGGACTGAGTGGTACAAACTTTGATAGGGAGGGCCCAGAGACGGTCGAGGAGGTGGGCTTTGTAGTGGAGAAGGAGGAAGTGGTTGTGGATTTAGGCCTAGTGGAAAACGAGGGAGTGGTGGATTTAGGTTTAGTGGAAAAGGAAGTGGTGGTGGATTTAGGCTTAGTGGAATATGAGGTTGTGGTGGTGGTGGTGGAAGTGGATTTAGTTGTGGTGGAGGTGGGTTGGGTCAAGAAAGTGGTCAGGTCGGGAAGGTTGAGGGAGCCTGTAGACAGACAGACGACGGAAGGACAACATAAGAAAGGAACAAGAGGCCGGATGATTAATGCTAAGGTAATAAGCTTTCATTACTGTTTCTCTTGTGACGATTATTGTATTATTACCTGCATGACTTGGCGTGCAGTGGTACACAGGTAAGTAGTAATCTGGACTTGAAAGAAAATAATTATAATAGCAATATAGAGACAGAGTGCAGAGATGGAGAACCGTATGATGAATAAAGTAATAGAGGTTTAATTAAATCTTTCCTAGTTGACGGTACCTGGCAAAACAGTATACCCCGTCATCTTGAGGATCCCACCCGTGATGTAGTAAAAGAAACTAGAGGTTAGAGAGTCCTTCAAACACTGCCACGAAACACCACTCACATTAAAGGAGCTTGTTTCGTGGCATAGTCAGGAGGAATCAGAAGCCACCATGTCTCGTACACAATCACAGGGTCCCTTAATTCCTTTTTTAATCAATTTGCAATGGTCCATAATGGTACCAAGTATGGGTAGTCTTGGTCAAGCCTTGTATATATGTAATTGATTGATATTAAGGGAATGGATAGTACAGTAGTGTTGGTAAATCTGGGGCAACTGATTCCTCCAAACTATTCCTAGCAACAGGCTACCATTAATTTTGTTCATCTGGTGGTCCTGTTTCATGGTATATTTTGGAGGAATCAAGGCACTCTAATGTACCAAATGTCTATTATCCCCTTAAAGGAAAATCAAGAATATTACAATAATAATAATAATACCAGATGAAAAAAAAGGGGAAAAAATTACACTAGTGTTTACAAGTACCGTCAACTCTGAAGTGAATTACTGATAGGTCGACAATACAAACATAGGCTCAAGCACAAGCAGTAATACAGAAACAGCAGCAGCACAAGTAAACAACATGCATGAAACACAAGCACTTCATGGTTGAAAAAAAAATGACTATGAGATGAAAGTCTTATTATTACATAAGCTATAATCTAAGCTAATATATTTATACACTAAATAAAAATCTGTACCAAATAAAGGTAAATTCATTATCAATATAAAAATACAGTTATAAATTAAAAGTACACTACAAAAAATTTATAAAACTTCTCTATTATCATAAGAACTTGGTCTATAATTATACAGTAAAGAAAAGCCAAGGAAACAATGTGGCAAAAAATATCCCATGAGTGACTGTCTAAATTCCAACGCTAAGAAACAGACCAAATAAGTGACTGAATATTATTGATACACTGTAGGACTCATACATATGCTTTATCAACTTTAATAATGTCGTCCCCCTATGAAAGCATCACATACATTCCAAACAAATTAAGGGGAAAGTACAGTACAGTATTGGATTGCCTTGATTCCTCCAAAGCATGCCAGGAGGAAAAGGGACCATAGATCACCTAAACTAATGGTCACTTGTTGCCTGGCATAGTTTTGTGGGAATAAATTTGCTCCAGATGTACAGTTGCCAAAAAAGGTATTGCGACAAATCTTGATAGAACTTTAACCATAGTAATATCCACAACTATTTATAGGGACTATGAGCATATATAACAGAAGGAAATATACATATCCTTCTGTAATACATACTTATGGACAACTATGGACATTAATATATTTAATGCTGTATCAATAGTTGTCGCAGTACCTTTTTTGGCAACTTTACCAACACTGCACTACCCACCTTAAGGACCCTGTGATCGTGTACGAGACTTGGTGGCTTCAGCAGATTCCTCCAGACAATGCTATGAAACAAGCTCCTTCAATATAGGTGGTGTTTCATGGCAATATTTGAAGGACTCACTAACCACCAATTTTCTGACTGCATCACAGGGTCCCTTAACTAAAGTAGGAATCAGCTGTCGACTCTATAACCATAATTGCTAAGTGAAGGAGAGGGACAAGCAAGAAGATTATTATGGTGTTCTTTAATCTACAAAAGCTCTTCCTTGCAACACTAACCTATTTATTATTATTATTATTGTTGTTGTTTTTGTTTGGGCTTGGTGTGGCTTACCTGTTGGGGGCGCTGGGTTGAAGATGGGGGCTGAGTTGAAGGTGGGGGCTGGGCTGAAGGTGGGGGCTGAGTTGAAGGCAGGGGCTGGGTTGAAGGTGGGGGCTGGGTTGATGGGGGTCACGCCAAGCTGTTGATGGAGGGGAGGAGGGGGAGAGGTGAATTGGGATTTTAATTACAGGAAAAAGGAAATCACTTATTATGTACTTGGATCAATAGAGATGAATCTTAATAATAAATACAAAATAAGAGGTTATATTTTCAACCTTCCTGATATCATATGATTAAAAAAAGTAACAAAAATACATGAGAAAATATGCTTAGAGTGTTCATACATAAATACATAAATTATATACTTTACATACATACATATATATATACTTTACATACATACACACATACATAAATATTCATAATCAACTTTTAGGGTGGAACACAACTTACATTCAATAAATTTCTTATATTAAAAGAATCTTTAGCTGTCGAAGAAATGGAGGACCACTGATTCCTTCAAAGTATGATACAAAACAGATCCTCCACTCGTAATCAGAGGCACTAGTCTGTTTCTTGGTATAGTTTGGAGGAATCAGTAGCCTTCACAATGGATTAATCACACCCCTTTATAATTAAGGTGGTAATTCTTTTTTGGTACATTGGAGTGCCTTGATTCCTCCAAAGTATGCCAGGAAACAAACCCATAGGAAGAAAAATAATGGTATCCTGTTGCCTGGAATAGTTCAGAGGAATCAGTTGCTCCAGATTTACCAACACAAAATGGTATAGAAAAGGCAGTCTCACCGGTACAGGTTTGGGCATTTCCAGCCACGACGCTGCTTTGCTCTCGGCTCTCTCACACACTGTACTGGCCTGAAATAATAATAATAATAATAATAATAATAATAATAATAATAATAATAACAACGATAATAATAATAAAATAGTTATAATGGAATATTGGTATATTTTACTTAAGTTAACAAATATTGATAGTATAATTGTCTATTACTTGGACCATTTTTGGATCACTCACTACTCTACTTACACTGCCAAACGGGACGATAAGAAGTGTCAATTACAATCACATGTTTCTTTCTACAATCACAACACGTCTGAAAAGTCATGCATGTCTGTCCAGACCCCTCTATAAATAAATAACACTGAAGCCATCATTCTGTTTCTTTATACAATCACATCACGTTTGTAAAGGCATGCAGGTGTTGCCTAGATATACAATACAGGTACAGTCACAAGCACTAATAAGTCTTCAGGTGTGCTTTGAATACCTATTATAGTGACAGTAAACAATATATGCACAGTAAGATCACCTTTGGAATTATTACATGGGTTAAATTGACTGTTCAAAGCTGCAACCAAAGCTGTATACTTATTAGTACAGTACTCATGACTGTACACTGGTCAACAAAAGCACTGTCGCCTCATCGAAATGTTTCTTGAAGGATAATACTGTACAAAGAAAATTAAAGACCTAACACGTTCAACATACACATAATAAATTTAACATCCAAATGATAAATTAATTAACATCTTCTGGTGCTTCGATTCATTAGCATGGAAATTTTGTGTTCTTCATGGATTGACAGACGAGGCGACAACTCTTTTGTTGGTGGCTATACAATGTCGAGGAGAGATACTCTTGTTGATAAATTGGAAGGCAACTGATTCCTCCTAACTATACCAGAAAACAGACACCATCAAATAATGGAACTTAGAGGGGATCTATTTCATGGCCTAGTGTGGAGGAATGAGAAACCTTCCAATTCACCGACAGAAGAAACTTTCCCCTTAATGAAAGCAAACAGTCAGGTACACATCACAGGGTCCCTTAAACTTCATCAATATACCGCAAACAACGGGTTAAGGGGGTGTGGGAATAGGGGGACAGGCTTAGGGGGGTTTTGGGTAGTGCAAGAGTAAGGGGATAGGCTTGGGGGGATGTTCGGGGGATTAGGGAGGTGCGGGAATAGGGGGACAAGCTTTCTACCCACCCCATGCCTGTCCCCCTATTCCCGCACCCCCTCAGTCCCCCCCAAGCCTGTCCCGTAATCCCACACACCCCTTAACTGACTAAGGACGAGAAACAACCAGGAAAGTCGCACCTAAGCAGACGGTCTCACTGTAGAAAGCAACATACTGTACACGGTCTACATAAGCAAGATAGACACTCTTCATACTCAAATTAAACACTACAGTACATACTCAACATAGACACTCTACATACTCAACATAAACACTCTACATACTTAACATAAACACTTTACATACTCAACATTACACACTCAACCTTCGCATAACAAATATCTTCTATTAGCATATAATTTTACAAACACGCAGGGCATAAATAATTTCAGTATAGGCCTCTAGACTAAAGAAAACAGCATCACAACAGTAATTCTCAAAGCATATATTATATGTTACACAACGAAAAATTAGAAACATCAAGTGTTTTTAAGACATATATATATATATTTTTTCTTTAAGTTCATTATCACACCAGAAAAGCGACAGACTCAACTATATAGGCCTACTGCTACTGTCTCTAAAACTATAATAATAACAGCCATCGTACTCTACCCTCTGTCGCATCTACTGTACTGTATATACCACACCAATAGTTTACCTCGTGATTTCCATTTTCAATCGGCTTGATAACAGTGACCTGGAAGGCGGGGTAGGGGGATGCATTAGGTCAGGGAGGGGCATCGGGTAATGATGTACAGTCAACAGTACTAATAAGTATACGCTTTAGTTGTGAAGTTTTTAACAGTCTAATAATTCGTCAACGAAATAATTCCAATGGAGAATTTATTGTGCATTTATTTTCTGTCTTTAGGTATTCCAAGCACACCTGGTGGATACTTATTAGTGCTGGTGACTGAACATGTCAGTTTGAGTGTCTTTTGGTATGATTTGATTTGAGCATCTTGAAATAGAATTATTCTCATATCACACCTTCATTGAAAACTGCTCGATTCATCAACAAAATATTTTGGCTTCTACAGTCAGAATATGCAATGATTTCACAAAGAATTATATAAGATAAATATGAGTAACCTGTGCAGATGATCATATGCTCTCCCTTTTACTCTGTTTCACAAAAAAACTAAGCCTTTCCACACTAACCTAAGCATTATAACAGAAGCATAAGGTTGCCACTTGCTCTCGATTCTATTCAGGTGTCGAAATGGTAAGAAGAGAGTGTTCCCCGTTCATTTGCCCTGGCCTGAACACACTTTCTTTCACTCTCAACACCCCAGCAGTACACAAAATATCAAAATATCGAGCAGTTCCCAAGTAAAAAGGTGAAGGATGAATTTAATTAACTTGGGTTTCAGAATATTACTGTGAGATAAAGAGTTTGGTAAGGTTGTGGTTGTTGTTGTTAGTGATGCCATGCAAATAAATAAATATACACTGTACATTCATTCTTTGTACAATGGAGATCTTATGAAATATATATACAGTACAGTAAGTCCCCGTTGAACGAAAGGGATACGTTCCAATATAAGGCTTTTGTTATGTGAATCTTCGTTCAACGGATCCATTTTCCCCATTTAAAATAACTAGATATGGGTAGATGTGTTCTTGACTCCATGGAAATACCATCACCTCATATTACAAAAAAGCATAATGGAACACTACAGAATTATATTTTGCACTGGAAAGTACTGAAATCTTCACATCTTCCCCTTTCAACTATGCGTCATTTCTTTTATTTTCGTTCGTATGCCATATTAAGTTATTCACAGTTGAAATAGTAACATCTATACTGATGTGTTATTTGTATCATCCAGAAATCATTTTATATCTCAAATAAGAATAATCAAACGAAAAAGAAATGTTATAAGTTTTATTATGAAAATGACAAAGAATACGGATGATCAGCCACAGTCACCGTTTTCTATAATTGACATGACAGCAGCAGGCTGGCCTCTCCCTGGCTCCCAGTCTCTCCCAACCAGTTCCATGTGTTGCCACATGCATCACATTTAATAGACGTTAGTTGTTAGAAGCAGGATCATCTACTTCCTCACTGCAGTCACTGCCAGCATCGTCACTGCTGTCCATGTCTTCACTGGAAGTTGAGTCAATCATGGACGTGGTAGAGGGGAGTGAGGCACCCGGGGTGCTGATGGAGGGTGAGGCAGCCTTGGTGGTGGTGGTGAAAGATGAGGCAATCGTGTCAGTGTTGGTAGTGGTGGCACTTTTCTTTTGAAAGAAGGATACTATTGATGGCTGTGTTGCTTGCTACTTGAGGTTTCTCTTAATTTCTTTGTAGCAAGAGATATTCTTACTAATATTTTCAGTGATAGTTTCTACTCTATCTTGGTTAGGATCTTCCTCAGTCATGGCCTAGCAAGTCTAAAATCCTCCTAACACCTTTGAGGGTCAGTTGCTTTGGCTTAGGAGGCACTGATTCTTCTTGGTTATCATCATCATCATCTTCATGAGCCCTCGCTTGCTCTAGTTCCATCATATCCTCGTTTGTTAACTCGTAATTGTGTGACCCAAGAAGCTCTGTCACATCATTTTCATCCACTTCTTCAAAGCCAGCTTGCTGAGCTAACCTCATTCTGAAGTCAGTGAAGTGTGGAATGTACGTAAACAACGGTACGGGTGATGACAATGCACGGCACAGTGGACACACGTGATTTAAAGCGGGGCGGGAGACGCTGCCAAATGATTGTACTTTTTTTTTTCATAATGGTGCCTGCTTATGATTTATATACCTGTATATTAATATGCATTTAAAAACCTCAGATTTTTTTTCGTTATACTGGATCAGCCTTTCGTTCAAGGGAAAATGGTAGTAAAATTCGCCTTTCGTTATCGCGGGGATTCGTTCAATGGACGTTCGTTCAACGGGGACATACTTATAAAATTAATACTAAACAGAACAAAAAAAATATTAGAAAAAAATAATAAATTATAATTTCTTGCAATACAACTGTGCAGAAAAAAATAAAATGCCAAGACTAATTTGTATTTATATAGTTTACAAACAACTGAATATTCTCGTGAGGGTAGATGGGAGGGCTACTATATACTGTATTAATTCTCCCACCCTATATAATATCCCACAAAACAGACCCCACTATAAATAACTAAAACTGAAGTCATCATTCTGTTTTTTTCTTTATAGGGTTTGTAGGAATGAATAGCCCTCCCAATTCACCAACAACAAGAGACTCTCGTTTCTTAAATTTAGTCTTATATCTAATTCATTCATCTAATTCTAATACGAGGCTGATGCAGAGACGAAGATGATGCATTGATTGAAGGCAGCAAGCAGTCAGTCAGAGCTAAAAGTTGGGGGTGGTGAGATTCGTGTTGAATGGTGTTTGTTGACAGTGTGGTTGACTGGTGTTTGTTGACATGTCTTGACAGTGTGGTTGACGGCTTAATATTAGACAGATTTTTTGTTACAGCTACTAGACAATTCTTGGCAGCAACATAAAATTTCATAACAGCACTATAGTAAGTTTTGGCAGCAATATGACAGCTCTTGGCAGCATTGTGACAGCTCTTGGCAGCATTAATAGGGGCAGAAATAATA
This sequence comes from Petrolisthes manimaculis, assembly GCA_034508575.1. NCBI lineage: Eukaryota > Metazoa > Arthropoda > Malacostraca > Decapoda > Porcellanidae > Petrolisthes > Petrolisthes manimaculis. The sequence goes on from JAWZYT010004308.1 coordinate 36,915, forward strand.
TGATTTTTGTTTTTGTTGACCATCTGACAAATTAATGTTGGTAGCAAAATGACAGGTTTATAATTGACAATTTTGTGTACATGATGTGTGTGTGTGTGTGTGTATTTATCCTCGAGTGCATTTAATATAGGCATGTATGTGTATAATTATGTGTATATATGTCTGTATGTGTGTGTATATTTACTGTGTGTATGTGTGTGTACGTGTGTGTGTGTATATTTACTGTGTGTATGTGTCTGTACGTGTGTGTGTGTATATTTACTGTGTGTATGTGTCTGTACGTGTGTGTGTGTATATTTACTGTGTGTATACCTTCACTCTGTCTGTACGATTATCCTGGAATGCATCCGCCGCATATCCAGTCTCCAGGGCGGCTTGCCAGGGGGACTTGACCAGCGTCAGGCTCGACTCTCTCTCCTTCATAAACTGTTCCTGCAGAAGTTATCACCAGCACTTCATTCTCTGGCTTGTATTTAGTCCTATGGTCTTTTTGGCTTACTTCACTCTCTATGGTCTGCATGTGTGTATTTATTCCTATGGTCTTTTTGGCTTGGTTCACTCTCTATGGTCTGCATGTGTGTATTTATTCCTATGGTCTCTTGGCTTACCTCACTCTCTCTGGTTTGCATTCCTGTCTTCTGGTTCTTTCGTCTATTTATTTGTCTGTCTGTCTGTCTGTCTGTCTTTCCGTCTGCATATTCATCTACATACATGTCTGTCTAATTTTCTGTGTATTTGGTTGTTTGTTTATCTATCTGGCTGGCTGGCTTTCCATCTACATGTCTATCACATTTTCTGTTTATCTTTCTGTCTGTCCATTTATCTATCTGTCTGTCTGTCTGGCTTTCGACCTCACTTACCCTTTACTATTCTCTTCGTGTGATGGATATTGGGTTGATTGATTTGTTGGTTGGTCGGTCGGTTAGTTACCAGATGTTGGCACTATTCATTCCATAGCAAACTTCACACACTCACACGCAGAGGGAGGGTGCAGTCAGTATTGAGACCCATTCACCACGCATGCACAAAAAAAAAATCATCACAAGTTCCACAAGGTATGTACGAACGCGGCCTAAGGATCTGTCTTCACTTCTCTGCATGGTGTGATGCTAAACTTTGAGAATTAGTGCTGTCGTGACTTGAGATGTGGCTGTTTCTTCTGACCCTGAGGTTGCTTATTTATGTTCATTGTTTACAGTCGAATAGAAGAAACAATCGCATCTCATTCCTGACAACATTATTCTCAAAGTTTATTACCGTCACATCACAGAGGCGACGCGGCTTTAGACCGTGACTGTACATAAGGGGGCAATACACTGTAGGCCAATTGGAGGGCTACTGATTCTTCCAAACTATACCACCAAACAGATCAGTTCAGTATAGAGATAAAGATGCTGTTTCGTGGTATAATCTGAAGGCCTGACACCTCTCCAATTCACCTCCATAAGGACCCTGTGATCGTGTATGAGAAATGGAGGCTTCTGATATCTCCTGACTATAACACGAAACAAGCTCCTTCCATATAGGTGGTGTTTCGTGGCAAATATTTGAATGACTCATTTACCTCCAATTTTCTGACTACATCACAGAGTCTCTTCATGATTCAAGACAATATTGCAATTGATGTACAGTTGTGATTAAGAGTTTCAGTACACATAAAGGTGACGAAAGCAGATACCTATCCCATATTTCCACGTACTCTTAAGACAGCTACCATTTCTGTAATATCTTTCTTGTGAAACATTAGACTCTTCTGTTGTGGGTAGATTCTTTGTTGGTGAACTGGGAAGTCTCTTGAGTCCTCCAAACTATGTCACGAAACAGATTCCCAATAAGTACTGTACTGTCCACTGAGGGCATCTCTGTATTCTGGCATAGTTAGGAGGAATCAGTAGCCTTCCAATTTACTAACAAGAGAATCTCCCCTTAATTAAGCTTAGTCAAATGAAACCAGTCTGCAGCACAAGTGGAAAAAGCTTGAGTTTATCTTGTTATCTTGTGTTTATCTTGAGTCACCGTCATGTGTAGCGAAACTGTTGTCTGCAACTGTACTACCACCATCACCTATACCACTATGAAAAATATCTCTCACTCTAAATATAAACTTCTCTAGCAGTCAGCAGAGTAATGGTAAAATACAAAAAAAAAAAAAAAAATCTATAGACTACTGTCTACAAAAAAATGTCTATAAAAATAACTCTCGTTTATCATTTACAAAAAAAATTCCTGATCATGAAACTCACCACTAACATAAACATCCAAACAAGTGCCTCCATCACCACTATTACTACCATGAATACAACTATAATCATCATCATCACCAATATTATCACACTATCACCACTACCATCATCACACAAGATATACCCACTACCAACATGACTACCACTATCACTTAATCACGGACAGTGCTACCAACATTACCACCACTACCACCACCTATAACTATATTACCCACACCACCATAATTTAAATTAATACTACTACCAACATTACCACCACCACCACCACCATCATATCCATAACTACTACCACCACCACTACCACCTACCACTGTACCCCCACCACTACCACCACCATTCCCATTACCACTACCACCTACCACAGTACCCCCACCCCCACCATTATTTCCATGACCACTATCACCACTTACCAATATCTGTTCCTGCTGTTTGTTCCTTTCCATCTCTGCCTGCTTTTTGGCGGTGAATGAACTGCTGGTACCGCTCACTGCCTGCTGCGCCACCGTCGTCGTTGTCGCTGAAGTGGTCGTTTGTTGTTGTGCCTTCTGAACGGTTGTCTCGTCCACGATAAACTTGTCCATCCTCTTCTTGCGTTTGGCGAAGAGCTCAGCCCCTATACATGTGGGAGAGATGTGTGTGTGAGGTCAGGGTAAATAATGTGAGGTCAGAGTTAATAGTGTGAAGTTAGGGCTAATAGTGTGAGGATATGGTTAATAGTGTGAGGTCAGGGTAAATAATGCGAGGTTAGGGTTGAAAGGGTTAATAGTGTGATGTCAGGATTAATATTATCGAGTCAGGGTTAATAGTATGAGGTTAGGGAAAATAGTCAACTATTCTTAACTTTACAGCTTTTACATTACCCCAACCAGGGATCAAACATAGTTCCACCAGAGTGTGTGTTAGAAAAGGGAGTTGCCGATCCGATTCGTGAGGGAGGAGGGAGGCTAACTTGCACAAATCAATATACGGTACATGAAACTGTGGGACTATCTGTGTGTCCTGCTAACTGTGGGACTATCTGTGTGTCCTTCTAACTATGGGGCTATTTATGTGTCCTTGTAACTGTGAGACTATCTGTGTGTCCTAACTATGAGACTATCTGTGTGTCCTAACTGTGAGACTATATGTGTGTCCATCTAACTGAGACTATCTGTGTGTCCTTCTAACCTTTGCCGGTGGGACTCTGGATCTCGGTGACAATCTTGCCAACCTCTGGACTGGTGGGGATGGTGGTGGCGGTGTCCATGAGAGTCTGGTAGTGTTGCTGCACCGCCTGGAAATCCTGCACGCCCTTCGGATTCATCAGCAGCTTCATGGGCGGTTTCTGGGTTTGGGAGAGAGAGATGTAAGAGGCAGAGGTTAGGAACGATTTTATAGATTTTGTTTTGAAAAATGGAAGGGACCAGTTTCGTTTTATGTTTCTTTTTTTAAGTGGTATACTGTATAATTATTAGCAGTTTTTTTATTTTATTAGTTTAGTTCATTAAAGAGTTTTATGTCCTTTTTCTTTTTTTTTTCTTTTTTTTTGGGGGGGGGGGGAGATAAAGTTGGCAGAAGTCTGAGTGGATAGGGTCGATTTTGTTTAGAATGAAGGCAGGATCAACTTTTGCTGTTTGATGTAAGTCGTGTATAATAATTCGGGTCAGATTTTCTTTGGAGGGGAGAATCTTTTTGTTATCTAACTTTATCCTACAACTATGAGATTTTTTCAGATACGACAACAAATACAACTATGAGATTTGTTTAAATATCCTACAACTATGACATCTATAAGAATATTTTTTTAAATATTACAACTAATACAACTATGAGGTTTTTTTTAGACAATGTAACTAATTTTGCAGCTAAGTGCTTTCTGTGACATTATACATATTATAAACTATGGCCTTTATGAGCTCTGACAGTGACATAATTTGCGAAACGTGGCATTTTGAGAGCTGTCAGATGATTTACTATGATGTACGGTTCTGGACATATGAAACAGACATTAAGCATAAGGTATAAGAAGGACATTATAATGTTGTGTGGGTGAGGTGACTCATTTTAATATTATGCTCAGTGAGGGGCCTGGGTAGTTGGCACATCCTAACTTATGCACATTGAGGGGACCTTGCAGTTAACATATTCTATCTTATGCTCAATGAGGGGCCCGGGCAGTGACATGATGTTCTACCTTATGCTCACTGAGGGGCCTAGGCAGTTGGTGCATCCTAACTTATGCTCAATGAGGGGCCAGGGCAGTAGGCATTCCCTATCTTATGCTCAATGAGGGGCCCGTTTATGGTGCCCCTGTGCCATATGGTCATAACTGTACATACATAGACACATAATTATTGTAGACACATAATTATCGTAAACATAAGAACACCAACCATGGCTGAAGAATAAGCCTTTTGGGTGCAACCATAAACAATGAATTGGAGTAAATGGAAACTCAGCCGCAATAAGAGAGAGAGAGAGAGAGAGAGAGAGAGAGAGAGAGAGAGAGATACATATACAGTATATATAAAAATCATGCACTATAGCCGACCCCAAAGTCCTGACCTACATATAAATCGCCATCACATCACACTTACATTGAGGTCATCGTTGTCTGAAGGAGGGGGCATTGAGGCGGGACGGCAGACCTAGTGGGTGAGACACATGTGCAGCAGGAGGAGAAGGATGCTACGTCACGAAATAAACACACATACATACATACATAAACATACATATACGCGTACAGTTGCCTCCATTTGTAACGAACACAGCATAACATCCGGTGCGCTTTGGTGAATTGCTGACCCACAGTGTTTGTTTGTGTGCTCATAGTAATACTGTGCTCGTTATTAGTGGAGGCAACTGTATGGCACATATACTGAATACAAAAAATACACTTACAGTACATATAATAATACACACTTAAAAAAGAGTGAGCATCAATAATCGCGTTGTGAAGTGTTGTTGTGAAATCATAATTATTCTGACAAGCTTTCATAAAATTTCACAAGTTATAATGAAAGGGGAGAGACTCTTGACGCTAAATGAAAGGGCTACTTAATACTTAATCCTCCACACACAAACTATATCACAAAACAGATCCCCTCTTAGTAGTACAGTATTGAGGTGACTTGATTGGTTTCTTTGGATAGTTTGGAGGAATCAAAACACTTTCAATATATTAAAAGAAGGTTCTAATGAGGGCAAATTGGTGGGTTACTGATTCCTTCTTTCTCAAAACGAATTCCTCATTAAAGTAACAGTAAGGAGGGAAGTTTTGTGTTGGTAAATCAGGAGCACCTGCTGAATCCTCCATACTATTCCAAGCAACAGAACACTATTATTTTTGTTCATCTGGTCCTGTTTCATGGCATACTTTGGAGGAATCAAGGCACTCCAATGCACCCAAAAAGAACTACAGTACCCCCTTAAGGTCGTCTGTTTCGTAGCATAGTTAGGAGGAATCAACAGCCCTTCCAATTCACTAAACAAGAGAATCTCCCCTGAACCTTAGAACAAAACAGTGACGTGATTATTGTCGCTCCTTGGACATCAATAGTTTTGGACACGTGGTTTAGTGACGTCATTGGACACGATGGAGATTCACCCAAGAAATGAGTTTTTTTTGTTTTATTGTTCTCCAGTTAATGTTAACAATAATACTTCTCTTTAATATCTATATAGCCTACTGTATTGTTATTTGCGCTTTTTATTTTTGTTTTTTAATGTAGAAAGTAAATTTAGTTATTTTTCAGTTAATATCAACAATAATTTTGGTTTTAACTGAAAAATAACAACTAAATTTACTTTCTACATTAAAAAACAAAAATAAAAATCTCAAATAACAATACAGTAGGCTATATAATGTACCCTATGGGTATTTAAGATTTTTATTCTTATTTTTTAATGTAGAGAGTTAACTAGTTTTTTTCAGCTAGTGTGAACAGTATAAATTTTGTGTTTAATGTCTAAATATGGGTATTTCTAAACATTAATTTTACAGAAATAACAATCCTCATTATCAATATCATTATAATTATCTCATTTCTCTGACGTGCATCTTCTCGTGTCAAATAAACGTCTTTTGTTTAAAATAAAGTTGAAGTTCACACTGGAGGGGAAAAAATGAGAAAACAAATAATAATAATAATAATAATAATAATAATAATAATAATAATAATAATAGTAATAATAATAATAATAATAATAATAATAATAATAATAATAAATAACTTAAAAATGAGTTTGGTACATTTTCTAGAACATACTGTATTGTACCTTTAAAATTAGAGTGACATAATTAAGTGTATTCTAAATTGCATGATAAATTTTGATAGTACTCTTCCTCCAAATTATACCAAGCAACAATATAAAAGGGATGGGATCTGTTTTGTGGCATAATTTGGAGAAATCAGTAGAAAATATCGATATCACTATTCATAAAACTTTAATTTTTCACCTGGATATATCTTAAAAAAAAAAAAATAAAAAAAAATAAGTTATGTAATTTGTAAACACACTCAGATATGTAAACACAAAATTCTAATATATATTTTAAAATTATTTTGACAATTTGTTTAGATACTGAAAGAAAAATAATAAAGGTGAAACACGCAGAGATGAAAACACATTTAAATTAACACACACACACACACACACACACACACACACTCACACACACACACACATGCTCAACTTAAAGCAGAATTATAAGACAACATTAATTTTACTTAGATAGGGAGAAATCATCTGTACGAAGGTTGGAGGGCTTCTGATTCCTCCAAACTATGTCACAAAACAGATTAACCCCTCATAAATAGAAGCACTATAGAGTCTGTTTCCTGGCATAGTTTGAAGTATACACACTCATTGCTTGCTGGATTTACTTCTCAACCAAAAAAAAAAACATACAAAAAAAATAAAAAATAAAAAATAAATAAAAATAATAACAATAACAACAATAATAATAAAACATTACCACACACACCTCAAAACTTCCCCTACACATTAATTTGTTACCACGTGGGTGAAAAAATAAATAAATAAACATAACAATAACATAATAATAATAATAAAAATAATACTAATAATACTCGTACTAATGGCCTTACGATTGGAGGTTGTTGTGGGGGCGTGGTCTCCTCCTCCTGACCCTCTGTTCCCGACCCTAGAAAAAGGGCGAAATGAATAAACTATACACGGGAAAAGAAGGGGAAGAAGAAGAATTATTCGCATACGACGTCGTGTGTGTGTGATTGTTTTTTTTTTTCTGTTGTTTGTGGCATAATTTGTTTTTGTTCTCTTTCCCGTCTTCTCTATCTTTTTTTATTCTCTCTCTCACTCATGTTCTCCTAACCACCACCCCTTCTCTCTCTCTCTAACGTTCCTCTTCCCTCCCTCATTCTCCCTCTCCTAGCCCCCCCCCCCCCATCTCTCTCTCTCTCTCTCTCTCTCTCTCTCTCTCACACACACACACACACACACACAATACCCCCGAGAGTGGACAAACGCCTAGGCATGCAAGAGGACGAGAAAATAGTTAGACTTGGCCACTTCCCAGACCCATCAGTCCCTCCCTCCCTCTCTTCTTTACTCTCTCCCTCCCTCCCTCCCTCTCTTTCTCTTTCCCTTCCTCCCTCCCTCTCTTTCTCTCTCCCTTCCTCTTTCCCTCTCTTTCTCTTTCCCTTCCTCCTTCCCTCCCTCCCTTCTTTACTCTCCCTCTCTTCTCTCCTTCCCTCTTTTCTCTAACTCAACTTCCTATCACTCTTTCTCTCTCCCTTCCCTCTTTTCTCCTCCCTCCCTAATTCCCTCACTTCCTGCCACTTTAATTCCCTTACCTCCCTTTCTCCCTCCCTGTCTCTCTCTTCTTCCCTCTCTCTCCATTCCTCTCTAACTCCCTTCATCCTTCCCATCCCTTCCTCTCTCTTCTCTTCCCTCCTTCACTTCCCTCCATTCACAGCTAAAACGACGTGATCTTGGTGCCATTGTTGGGTGGTTTAGCAGTCCTCGTATTGTTTCATTCGCATAATACGAAATTAATCTTGGATGGATGGATGGATGGAATGAGGATATTGATAATTTTGTAAAAGACAAACTGATAAATGGATAGATTGATAGATAAGTAGATTGACGGACAGATAGAAGATAGATAAGTAGATTGATAGATAGATGCATTGATAGAAGGATAGATAGATACAGATAGATAGATAAAGGTAGAGATATATATTATAGATGACAGATAAATAGAGATAATTTTTGTATTCAACAAGGAGGAAGTGAGAGAATTATATTTATCAACACATCTTGGCTACACACACACACACACACACACACACACACACACACACACACACACACACACACACACACACACACACACACACACACACACACACACACACACACACACAGGATATCCCGTAATTTGCGACACATTTACGTTATAATTAGTAGTTCGTAAAATGACGCCATTATGTTGTGGTATTTAGGGTGATAATGGTGATAATAATAATAGTGATGGTGGTGGTGGTGGTGGTGATAGTGATGATAATGATGTGGTGATATATAATGGAAAAGTGGTGATAATAATAGTGGTGGTGTCGGTGATAGTGATGATGATGATAATGAGATGTTATGATGTAAGAGTGATGATAGTGGTGATAGTGGTGAAAATAGTAGTGGTGGTGATAGTTGTGTCAGTGGTAAAGTGATGATGGCGATAGTAATGGTAATTTATGGTATTATGGTGGTAGCAGTAGTGATAGTGAAGTGGTGATGGTGATAATGAAGATGGTGATAGCGACACTGAAATGATGATTGGGCAGTAATTAATAGTGAAAAATTATGATAATGACACAAAAAATGATGATTATAGTCCCAGGAAACATAATTATATATATATACACACACACACACACACAACAACAACAAAACAACATCATCATCAACAACAACAACAACAACATCCCTCAACCAATCATTCTTTTCATCATAATAAACTCTAGTGTCAGATAAAAAACAGTACTAATAATACTATTGTTCTTTCGTGTGTGTGCCAGGGTAGAAAGGAAGGAAGGGAGTAGTTGTGTACAGTTGGATGTAAAGGTTCTGTTGATTCACATCCTCAATATACAGACGATGGTTGATAATTATAGTGTAATAAATTGTAATCTATAGTTTTTGATAATGATAGAAATATAATCTGAATGAATGAAGGAATTAATATATGAATGAATAAATGAGTAAATAAATGAATGAATGAATTAATAAATGAATGAATAAATGAGTAAATAAATGAATGAATAAGTAAATAAACGAATGAATAAATGAGTAAATATATAAATGAATGAATGAGTAAATGAACGAGTAAATATATATATGAATGAACGAGTAAATAAGTAAATAAATATATAAATAAATGAATACAGAAAACAGCTACCGTACTCAAATACACTGACTGACTGAATATTATTGGGACGGGAAAAAAACGGAAGGGAGAATAAAATCTATATACAGTATATCTTACTTTGAAATGACAGAGTAGTGGACGCAGCAATAAGAGAAGAAGGAGGAGGAGGAGCAATAGGAGGAGCAGAGGGCCGTGTGGACAATACAGTCAGTGATGTGGTGGTGGTGTTTTGTTGTTTGTGTTCCTCGTGCTGCTCCTCCTCCTTCCTGATCATCCTAAAGGCCCTCTCACACTCCTCGGCAATCACGTCCCCCTTGTCTATATACATCATCATGGGTTTAGGGGGCTGAAATCCCACACAGGGCACCCAGCCGGCTCTCACGGGCATGTTGGTGTTGTGGTGGGGTTGTGTTGTTGTGGGGTTGTTGTTGTGTGTTGTTGTTGTGTGTTGTGGGGTTGTGTTTTTTTTAGGGTGCTGGGTGTGAAGAGTTGTTGTTGTTGTGTGTTGTGGGGTTGTGTTGTTGTGTTGTTGTTGTGTGTTGTGGGGTTGTGTTGTTAGGGTGGTAAAGGCGTGAGTAGGGTGTGTGTGTTGTTACTGTTCTTGATATGGTTGATTGTCTATATATTTTTTGTTTCGTTTTTCTGAAAGTTGTGATGGATCGAGATATGGTATTTCTGGTTGTGATAATTGGTGTTGCTGCCAGGCCGAGCTTATTGTCTTAATAAATGAATCTTATTTTATTGAGTAAGCTTTGATGAAACTCTAGTAGAAACTCTTTGGCAAAACTCTAGACCATCTTGGATAATAAATTTTCCTTTTTCTTAGTGACTTAACAAATAGTCTTAATCATCAATTCACTTTCTTTATATATTTCCTGTAATTAAAAAAAAAAACTTGTAAAGACCTTCTCATCATCTTAGAATTTCGACTTTGTGCTCAAGATATTATTCACTTTTGTTTACAATCGACATAACCCGTAATGCATTTAGTTGACGCAGAATAGTTTTATGTTTTCAATTTATATAGATTTTCTTTTCTGCAATCAATGAAGAGATTTTTATTGCACTGATTTTTTAATAACATAATAACACGTCTAACGAACCGAGTGAATAATTTTTTCCCACTGATTATTTGATACGACACCACGACAAAGTTGGCGTTCACTGACTTTCATTCACTCCTTTCGACACTCGCCCATAGAACACATGTACAGTACGATAAAAAAAAAAAAGCTGTACAGTGATACCAACTTACAACTTACACGTCAACACTCAACTGTATATTTTAACACCACCGTACGATCCAGCCAGCCTTTTGAGGGCTCGGGTTTAAAATGAATTGCAACCAAATTCGTGTATTTTTTCTCACTCTTTTTTCACTACTGAACGATATAATAAGAATATGTTGGTGTATCTACATTCCCACGATATTTTGTACACCACGCAATGAAATAAAACGATAAGGTGATAAACGAACAATAACTGATGGACACTAAAACACGAAGGACTGGACAAGCGCGAGGTGAAAATTATTTACTGCATAAACACTTGTACACTTTAATTAAGGACCCTGTGTCTGTGATCGTGTATGAATATTTAGAGGCTTCTGATTCCTCCTGACCCATGCCAAGAAACCACATAGCTCCTTTCATATAGATGTGTGTGTTTCCTGGCAATATTTGAAAGCACTCATTTATCTCCAATTTTCTGACTATACATCACAGGGGGTCATTTAATACGCGATACAGCACAACAGGTGGTAAATCTGCTCAGCTCCTCCCAATATCAAGATTCCTATATACGATGACAATATAGAAGTAGAAGAAGTCATTATTGGGGAGGGCGGTGGTATGCAAACAGGAGTGGGTCGAGTGTGTTCCTTCCACCTCGCTGGGTTGTACTGCGAATTAATGTGGCAGTAGTAGTAGCGGAGGTGGAGGTGGAGGTGGAGGTGGTGGTGGGTGTGACAAACGGAGCAAGTAATTCAGTAACGCCCCTCTCTCTCTCTTATACTCTCTCACTCTCTCTCCACCCCCACGTCTCTCTTTCACACACACATCCACACTGTCTTATACACACACACACTCTCTCTCTCTCTCTCTCTCTCTCTCTCTCTCTCTCTCTCTCTCTCTCTCACACACACACACACACACACACACGACGGAAGGACTCGACTGCCTGACTGATTCCCGTGTACTGATGCTGGGATTGCTGGCTTGTTTGTTTGGTAGGTAGGTAGGTAGGTAGGTAGGTAGGTAGGTAGGTAGGTAGGTAGGTAGGTAGGTAGGTAGGTAGGTAGGTAGGTAGGTAGGTAGGTAGGTAGGTAGGTAGGTGGGTAGGTAGGTAGGTAGGTTGGGGGTGTGGGTAGGAGTGGTTGTGGGGGGGTTGTATCATCAAACGTATACCTCTGGAGTACTTTTATATCGCAACACACACACACACACACACACACACACACACACACACACACATAAACACACAATAATATACTGTATTTTATTGCATTGTATTGTTTGTTGTGTGTTGTGTTTGGGTATGAACACTTGGTGACCTAAATAATTGACATGTTTGTTTCTCAGATTGTGATGTTCTTGGTTGGTGGTCAATGGTTGGTGTGACCTTATAGAAATACACACATACACACACATGGATACATACACACACGGATACATACATAAATACACATGGATACACACAGATACATACATAAACACACATGGACACACACACACACACACCAACAACACGAATTACATACATACATACACACATATGCACATCGGCAGAATACAGATATATACATACATAATTATACACAAAAATATATATAATTATAAAATCAAGGTTCACACATACTTATTTAGTGACATAAATATATTTCTGTCATAACATACACACACACACACTCACACACGTAATACACATACACAAGTGCACACAAATATGTTTTACACACACACACACACACACACAGGTACGTTGAGGTCATTTTTTATATGTACTAAAGAGAAAATACGTTTAAGCCTCTATATCAAGGTCCATTCAGGCCATTTGAAACACACACACACACACACACACACACACACACACACACATGATGGTACACAAGTTTATTCACATGCCCACAAGATTATTCACACACACACACACATACACAGGTGGATGGATACTGTAGGTAGATAGATAATTAGATAAATAGATAGATAGATAGATAGATAGAAAGAATTATAAATAGATAAAATACAGATAGATAAATAGATGGATAAGCAGAGAGAGAGAGAGAGAGAGAGAGAGAGAGAGAGAGAGAGAGAGAGAGAGAGAGAGAGAAACAATAGTGAGGAGTAGGAATAAGAAAGAGGAGATGTGTGTGTATTTCTGTTAGCGAGTGTGTGTTAGTGTATGTGTATTTATAAGTTTATAAGTGTGTGTGTGTGTGAAGATAATTTGTCTGTTTGTGTGTGTGTGTGAAGATAATTTGTCTGTTTGTGTGTGTGTGAAGATAATTTGTCTGTGTGTGTGTGTGTGTGTGCGTGTGTAGGCCTATATGAATGACTGTGTGTACTTCTATGTGTATATGAAGATATTTTGTGTTTGTGTGTGTATGTGTGTTTTAATATGTTTGTCTGTGTGGATGTGTGTATATGAATGAGCTTGTGTGTACGAGAATGACTTTGTGTGTGTATGTGTGTGTGAATAAGCTTCTGGGTATGTGAATACCTTTGTGTGTGTGTGTGTGTGTGTGTGTGTGTGTGTATGTATGTATGTGTGTGTGTGAATAACCTTCTGAGTATGTGAATAACTTTATGTATGTGTGTGTGAGTGTGTGTGTTTACAGTGTTTGTGTGTGTGTGTGTGTGTGTGTGTGTGTGTGTGTGTGTGTGTGTGTGTGTGTGTGTGTGTGTGTGTGTGTGTGTGTGTGTGTGTGTGTGTGTGTGTGTGTGTGTGTGTGTGTGTGTGTGTGTGTGTGTGTGTGTGTGTGTGTGTGTGTGTGTGTGTGTGTGTGTGTGTGAAGTGGCCAAGATTTCAGTGGTAACACAACACCACCAGAGTGAGACTGCCAGGGGAATGTGATCAGGGGGAGAGAGAGAGAGAGAGAGAGAGAGAGAGAGAGAGAGAGAGAGAGAGAGAGAGAGAGAGAGGAAACAATGTAGAAGGAAGGAAAGATTTTTAAGAATACCATTAACACTGGCCAATTCTCTCTCTCTCTCTCTCTCTCTCTCTCTCTCTCTCTCTCTCTCATTTTCATCGTTGTATTCTCTCCCCTTTCCCCTTCATTCCCTTCTCTCTCTCTCTCTCTCTCTCTCTCTCTCTCTCTCTCTCTCTCTCTCTCTCTCTCTCTCTCTCTCTCTCTCTAATAATCATGTACGAGACCTGATGGTGGCTTCTGATTCCTCCTGACTATGCCACGAAACAAGCTCCTTTAAAAGTAGCTGGTGTTTCGTGGCAATATTTGAAGGACTCACTAACCTCCAATTATTTTCTGACTACATCACGAATAATTAAAGTATATAAGACGTTTCCTTCTCTGTTCATAAAAGTTGTGCCTGCCTGGGTTCGATCCCCACCATTCCATCAGTCCATTTTCATCACGAACCTCAGCAAAAACTATTGAAACTATTTTATATTATCTTTTAAACGCTGCCATAATATTTTAAAACACAATCCCAATACATGTAATGGCAAAATCATAATAGTTGTTATTATAATAGCAATAATAACAAACAGATAGATAGATATATAGATAATAGTAATATATGGTTCATAAATTATTTTAAGGTAATAATAATAATAATAATAATAATAATAATAATAATAATAATAATAATAATAATAACAATAATAATAATAATAATAATAATAAAGGAGTTAATGCGTTTCAGTAATTTAGAAGCGAGGAAAAATATTATAATAAGAGGGAATTAAATATAGTGTTGGTAAATCTGGAGCAACTGATTCCTCTAAATTATTTCAAGCAACAACATGCAACCATAATTTCTGTACGACTGGTCCTGTTTCCTGTCATACTTTGGAGGAATCTAGGGACTCCAATGTACCAAAATATAAGTAAGTATAAGTGTTTAAGTAAAAATATAAGTAAGTATAAGTGTTTAAGTAAAAATATAGAATAAAAATATGATTACAAAAACTAGTAAGTAAGTCATATGAAATGTAATAATGGTCCTATATTCGTCTTCTTAATTAAAGGGAATAATAATTATCTTGTTGGTGAATTGGAGGGATATTAAATCCTTCAAACTATGCCACGAAACAAATCACCTCAATGTTAATAATGGGGATCTGTTTTGTGGCATAGTTTGGAGGAATCATGATCCCCCTCATTTACCAACAATAGATACTCCCTTTATTTAATTTGGTGTATAAGTAAGTGTGGAGTGTAAGGTCGTGTTCACATGAGGCGTTTCTGAACGTGTGTTTAATACTGTACCATACACGTGAAACATTTACAACCGTGATGTTACCGAGTGTATAACGTGTCGTCTCATCATTGCATGTACAGTTGAGCAAGTAGAAAGTGTAACAAAAGTCTAGCTGTATAAGGCAGCATCTGGGAATTGTTTATAATAAGTCCTCGTATCTTTATGAATGAATCACTAGAAACCCAAAGCCAATGCAAGGTGGAACGTAATTGGCTGAACATTGAGTGCTGGTGAAGATGTTGACATATACAGCCCGAGTTTTTTTCATTTTCTACTTGCTCAACTGTACAGTTCATCAGGAATTGACATGGTTAACACAAAGTCTCTCCTCATTGGCTAGCGTCAGTCAATGAGGCAGCCCATTGCCTTCAAAACTCGGCAGTAACCACTCTGTGTGTGTACACTGCTCTTCCTTGGTACAGACGTATCTCGCATATATCTATAGGGCCTTATAACTGAAACACGCATTTCCAAATTCGATCGCAATCCATGGAGTAGTTCACACGTAAAAGTGGCGATTCCCAAAACGCGAGAAAAGCAAGATCTCCCTCGCAACCGAGCGTTTGTGAGATACATACCAAGGAATAACAGCGTACACACACAGCCCTTATCGTCGCGTATTAAATGTAGTGGGCTGCCTCATTACCTGACGCTAGCCAATGAGGAGAGAGACTATGCGTTACCATGAAAACTTTTGGGAAACTCCACGTGACTTGGAATTACACGAGTGGTTACGGACTTACGGTGCTGTTGAAAACCCTTAATTCATGTGTACAATACAACATTAAACACACGTTTCAATATACATGTTCAAAAACCTCCTGGTGTGAACAGACAGGGGCTAATGAAGATCTTGATGTGATGAGCATAAATTTTCGAGGTGAGTGAGAGTAAGGAGTGAGTGACTGCGTGCAAAGCAAGAGAATAAATATTGTGTGAGTGCATACAGCGTGAGTGCGTGCAAGATGAGTGAGTGAGTAAGTAAGTGAATGAGTGCAAAATGAATAACTGCATAAGTGAGTGCGTGTAAAATTAATAATAATTGAATGAGAGAGCCATAGCAGAAAGAACATTAGAAGTGAGTCGTGAGTTTGTTTGTTTGTTTGTTACCTGTCAACTCGTCCTCGCCTTCACATCCTAGAACACAAGAGCCACGTGAGCAACAACAAAAACAACAACAACAACAACAAACAAGAGAACTTCAGAGGCCTAAGGAGTAAATATCAGAGAACTGTCCACACACACACACACACACACAAACACACACACAACTACACACACACACACACACACACACACACACACACACACACACACACACACTAACACACAAACACACACACACACACACACACACACACACACACACACACACACACACACACACACACACACACACACACACACACACACACACACACACACACACACACACACACACACTCATATATATAAATTTCTCTGATATTTAACTTCTTAGGTTTTGTTAAATAATGTGTTTAGCTCTGGAACACAAAAGAGAGACAGCAAATGTTTACAGCTCAAAGTATAAGAGACGTGGTTGAAAATTAAAGTCTTTCTGAGTTTGGGGTTATGGATAGATAATGACGTTAATAGTAAGAGTAATAGTAATGATAATAATAATAAAATTGTAACGATAGTAATAGCAATAACAATAATAGTGACAACAAGAAGAAAAACAGCAACAAAAACAGATAACAATAATAATAACAATAACAATAATGATAATAATAACAGCAACAGCAATAGATAATTATATAGAGCTGAAAGAAAGAGAGGAATTATTAGTGACAGAAGAGAACAGAGCAAATAGAAAATAAATAAATAAGAGAATGAAAGGAAAAACATAAGATTGAACTTCTTGCCTCTTGTCCTGTTATGTTTATTTATGTTCTTCCTTTTTCTCGCTGTCTGTTTCTACATTTCCTCCTATCTCCTCTTCCATCTCCTACCTCCCCTCTTTTCCCTGCTTCCCCTTTCCTTCGTTCATTGCTTTCATCATCTTTATCTCCCCTTCCTTTTCTTCCCTTTCCTCTCTCTCCTTTTCCCCCTTTCCCCCCACCCCCACCATTTCTCTCCTTTCTCTCCTTCCCCCCCTCCCTCCCTCACCATCTCGTACACACATTCCTCCCTCCAATCTTCCATTTCCTCCCTTCGTTCCCTCATCATATCACACACACAAATATTCCTCCCTCCCTTCTTCCATTCCCTGTCCTCGTTCCTTCATCATCATGGGGGGGCTGGGGTCCTCGGATCGATATAGTGCTTGCATTCTCTCCCAGCTTTGTATCTCTGGTCTATTTTGATAATAACAAGAATGGAAGCATTCAGAGAATGCAAACCTCCGCCAATGCCAGATAATTTCCAACTGCAAAATTTCGAAGAAATCGGAACAACTTCATATTTGACCTTCAACTTGACCCTCAAGCGATCTTAAAGGTCATTGACCTTTTCAAGGTCGAATATACATAAAAATTTAGGTCTTGCTAAATACTACGATATGAGCCCAGGGAGAAGTCTCTAGCTCAAGCGAGTCCCGAGATATGGCTATAAATGTGTTTTTTACTTTTTCGTTGACCTTGACATCTCAAAATCTAATCAATTGTTGCCACTACAATACCCGACCTTCCCACAAAGTTTCATCAAAATCCGTCCATGCATTTTTGCGTAATCCTGCTAACAGACAAACATACAGGGGTGAAAACATAACCTCCTTGGCGGAGGTAATAAATAATATTATCACACACTCCTTTCTTCCTTCTCACAAATCTTTCCCCTTCTCTCTTTCCTCCTGGGGTAACAGTGGGATTGGGAACTACGAGAGTACGAGTACCTCTCCAGGATCCCTACTTGTCATAAAAGGAGACTAAAAGGGGATTCTACTTCACTAACTGTTCATTTTTTTCATCTGTTAACTCTTCGTGCTTACACACATTTCTCCCTTCACTCCTTCCCTCCTCCTCCTCCTCCTCCTACTACTACTACTACTCACCTTGATGTATCCACCTCATCGATCTCTTCTTCCTCTTCATATACATGGACTGTCCTCTGCTCATCTTGTTATTCTCATCTACGAGGGAGAAGGAGATGCGCTGGGCCAATTCCACCTGGTCGTCTATGGTTGGGTGGTCAGGTCGGTAGAAGGAAGAGGACGCGAACGCCTTCTCTGTTTGAGGGAGAGAAATAAAAAACAAAATGAGAACTTTAGTGTTGTTTGTTTGGGTGGTTGGTTGGTCAGTGCATGGGAAGGGAATGAAAAGGGATGTGGGCTTCATTATTTTCCAAAAGCTGAGTATCCGCATTCATGAGAAATAATAATAAAAAAAATAGAACTTTAGTGTTTATTTGGTTGGTTGGTTGGTCAGTGAGAAGGGAATGAAAAGGATGTGGGCTTCATTATTTTCCAAAAGCTGAAGTATCCGCATTCACAAAATCTATCAAACAGGTAAATAATGATTATCACTGCAGCATAGTTTACTCAATATATTCATTAAATAATTTAGCCATAAGTCATTTACACAGTTATAAGACTCTTTCGTTTGCGCGTTTACAAATCACTACGAACGTCTGTGGAATCGACCCATATCAACCCGTTAATCCTTCATTTCTACTTCTCCTCTTTCCTTCCTTCCTTCCTTCCTTTCTTTACTCTACCCCTATCGACCCCTCCTTCCTCCTCCTTCTACCATTCTCTTTGTTTTGCTCCCTTTCCTCCTTCACGTCTTCTCTTTCCATATTATTGCTCTCTCTATGACTGTCCTTCCTTCTCCTTCCATCTTCTTTCTCCTTAGCCTCAACCGTATTCGCTTTCTTTCATCCAATTCTCCTCCTTCCTCTTTCTCCTCCTCATTCTCCTTCTCCCTCAACCCTATCCACATCCATCCTCCTCCTTGGTAATCCTCTCTGACTATCCATCTTCTCCATTTTTTTTTTCACCTCCTTCCTCTCCTCCATCAACTCTATCCACATCCTTCGTAATCCTCTCTCTGACTATCCATCTTCTTTCTCCTCCTTCCCCTTCTCTCTGCATCTTCTTTCTCCTCCTTCCCCTTTTCTCTCCATATTCTTTCATCCCCTAGCCCCTTCTCTCTGCATCTTCTTTCTCCTCCTTCCCCATCTCTCTGCATCTTCTTTCTCCTCCTTCCCCTTCTCTCTTCATCTTCTTTCTCCTCCTTCCCCTTCTCTCTCCATATTCTTTCTCCTCCTTCCCCTTCTCTCTTCATCTTCTTTCTCCTCCTTCCCCTTCCCTCTGCATCTTCTTCCTCCTCCTTCCCCTTCTCTCTTCATCTTCTTTCTCCTCCTTCCCCTTCTCTCTGCATCTTCTTTCTCCTCCTTCCCCTTCTCTCTGCATCTTCTTTCTCCTCCTTCCCCTTCTCTCTGCATCTTCTTTCTCCTCCTTCCCCTTCTCTGTGCATCTTCTTTCTCCTCCTTCCCCTTCTCTCTGCACTCTGCATCTTCTTTCTCCTCCTCCCCCATCTCTCTGCATCTTCTTTCTCCTCCTCCTTCCCCTTCTCTCTCCATATTCTTTCACCCCCTCCCCCTTCTCTCTGGATCTGTTCTCACTACAACTCACTCTTCTTTGGTGTGAGGTCTCCGGAGTCCGTGGCTGGTGTGAAGAGTCGCTCCAGGCTGATCTTCCCATCCTCCCTAGTGTCGTCCTGGTGGAAACACAGAGAGAGAGAGAGAAAGATGAGATATCCATTCGTGTACACATATACATACATACATTCAGGGTTACATACACACACACATATATACATTCATTCAGGGTTACACACACACATATATACATACAGGGTTGCACACACAAACACACATTCAGGGTTGGATATGTATTTACACACACACACACACATTTAGGGTTACATACACACACACATTCAGGGTTACACTCACACACCTACGGGTATATTTGTTTGTTTGTTTGTTTGTTTGTTGAGGCCAGAATTTCCTGTTTGCATGCATAACATATTTCCTGTTTGTGGGGATCCCATAATTTCTGTTTTTATTAGAATAATTAATTCCTGTTAAATAGAATAATTAATTTCTGTTTATTATGATAATTAATTTTTGTTTGTTGGGACCATTAATTAATTTTCTTTGATTCCTTAATTTAATTTCTGCTTGTATGGATCATTAATTAGTGTTTATTTGTATGGATCAATATATCCTGTATTTATGAGCCTTTAACTTCTGTTTATAAGGATCATTAATATATGTTTGTTATAACAATTAATTCCTGTTAGTGTTTTTTTGTTTTATGGGCAATTAATTCCTGTTTTATCGGTAATTAATTTATATTTTCATGAGCCATTAATTCCTGTTTCTATGGGCAATTAATTTAGATTTGTATCGGCAATTAATTCCTGTTTGTATAGGCAGTTAATTTATATTTTTATGTGCCATTAATTCCTGTTTGTATGGGCAATTAATTCCTGTTTGTATCGGCAATTAATTCCTGTTTGTTTGGGCAATTAATTCCTGTTTGTATGGGCAATTAATTCCTGTTTGTATGGGCAATTAATTCCTGTTTGTATAGGCAATTAATTCCTGTTTGTATGGGCAATTAATTCCTGTTTGTATAGGCAATTAATTCCTGTTTGTATGGGCAATTAATTCCTGTTTGTATAGGCAATTAATTTCCGTTTGTATAGGCAATTAATTCCTGTTTGTATGGGCAATTAATTCCTGTTTGTATGGGCAATTAATTCCTGTTTGTATGGGCAATTAATTCCTGTTTGTATGGGCAATTAATTCCTGTTTGTATAGGCAATTAATTCCTGTTTGTATGGGCAATTAATTCCTGTTTGTATGGGCAATTAATTCCTGTTTGTATGGGCAATTAATTCCTGTTTGTATGGGCAATTAATTCCTGTTTGTATAGGCAATTAATTCCTGTTTGTATGGGCAACTAATTCCTGTTTGTATAGGCAATTAATTTCCGTTTGTATAGGCAATTAATTTCTGTTTTTTGAGCAATTAATTTCTGTTTGTATAGGCAATTAATTTCTGTTTTTTTGAGCCATTAATTCCTGTTTGTATAGGCAATTAATTCCTGTTTAAATATGCAATTAATTATTGTTTGTATAGGCAATACATTTCCGTTTGTATGGACAATTAATTTCTGTTTGTATGGGCAATTAATTTATATTTTTTAGCCATTAATTTTGTTTGTATAATTCTTTAATTCCTGTTTGTATAGGCAATTAATTTATATTTTTTTGAGCAATTAATTTCTGTTTTCCTGAGCCATTAATTCTTGTTCGTATGGGCCAATATTATTCGCCACTGAGTCCACCACCTGCCAACTCTTAACCTTAGGGGGGGGGGGGGGGGGGGTAGGCAGCTGACCCATATTTTAACCCCCCCCCTTCCCCCCCTCTCCCTCCCTATGCTTTCCTCTCCTCTCCTCTCCCCTATCTTTCTCCTCCTCTCTCCCTTTTTCCATCTTTCTCTGTCGGTTTCTCTTCCTATCCTCTCCCCTATCTATCTCCTCCTCTCCCCCTTATTCCCTCCTCCCCTCCTCTCTTTCTCTCACTTTCTCTCTCTTTCTCTGTTTGTCTGTCTGTCTCCTCTTCCTTTCTGTTTCTGTTTCCCTCCCTCCATCTCACTCTGTCTGTCTGTTTCTCTGTTTCCTTTCTCTCTGTTTCTCTTTTCCTCCTTTTTCTCCTCTTTTATACTTCCCTTTCTGCATATTCTCTCTCCCTTCCCTTCCCCCTATTCTCTACCTCTCTTCCTGCATCCCACGCCCTCCGTCTCTCTCTTTTTCTCTCTCTCCTCCCTACCTTCCACTCTTCCCTCTCTCTCTCCTCTCCTCCCTACCTCCCTCTCCTTCTCTCCCCACTCCCTCTCCCTCTCTCCCTGTCACAAGTATTCTTAGCACAAGAGGCAAGCCAAGAGAGAGAGAGAGAGAGGGAGGAAGGGATGGGGGAGAGAGAGGGAGGGAGGGGGGAGAGAGAGATTTAAGAGAGGATGAGAAAAGGGGAAAAGGAGGAAGAAGAAGGCGGAAGGGAGGAGAGGGAAACATTCAAAGAGGAGGGAGAGAAAAAGAGGAAACAGGGAAAGGGAAGAAACAAGAGAAGAGGGAAAATAGAGAACGAGAATACACAAGAGAAGGAAAATAGGAAAAGGGAAGAAATAAGAGAAGAGGAGAAATAGGGAACGAGAAGAAACAAGAGAATAAGGGAAAATAGGAAAAGGAAGAAATAAGAGAGGAAAGAGGGGAAAGAAGAATAGGGGGGGGGGAGGATAATGTATAGGTGAGGGAGATAGTGTGGGGGTGGGGGTGGGGGTGGGGGTAGGGGGGGTTAAGGGGGCACCAGCTGCATTATCTCTATGTCCTTACAGCGTTAAACAAGGGATATTTATATACTCTTGTTAAGGACCCTGTCATGTAGTGTATAGTTAAGAAAATGAAGATATAGTAGTCCTTCAAATATAACAATGAAACACCACCAGTTATATGGAAGGAGTTTGTTTGTTTCGTGGCATAATCAGGAGGAAACAGAAGCCTCCAGTTTTCATCCACGATCACACGGTCCTTAAGAATTTATTTAAAGGTAATATTACTTGTAGTTTTATAATAGTTATGTGTAGTTATAATTTTGGTATTATTTGAAAAATCATTATAACTATAATTTTAGTTATGTTTATAATTAACAATAACAACAATAATAATAATAGACATCATTAATATCAATAATGTTGCTGTTGTTATGCATGTGTGTGTGTGTGTGTAAAATGTGTGTATGTGTATAAATGTGTGTATGTGTATAAATGTGTGTATATGTGTGTGTGTATGTGTATGTGTGTGTGTATTACGTCAACAGAGAATGACGTTCCCGTACTCCCTGACTCACCTGTCCTCACTACCTCACTCACCTGTCTAATCAACTTCACATTCCTACACTCTTTGGGACCATATTACTTAAGAAGGGGGTGCGTGAGTAGGGGGACAGGCTTGGGGTGGGTTTTGGGGGGGTGCGGGAGTAGGGGGACAGGTTTGGGGGGTTTGGGGGTGCGGGAGTAAGGGGACAGGTTTGGGGGGGGTTAGGGAGTTGCGGGAATAGTGGAGAAGGTACAGAAGGTGTTGGTAAATCTGGAGCAAATGATTCCTCCAAACTATTCCAAGCAACACGACACCATTATTTTTGTTTACATGGTATTGTTTTCTGGTATAGTATGGAGGAATTAAGGTGCTCCAATGTATCAAAATATGTACCATCAACTTAGTAAATAAACAGACTACTTCAGTATTTACGAGTAAGGAATGTGTTTTGTAGAATAGTTTGTAAGAAGCAGGATCCTCCCAGATTTTTCCCGCTGTTTAATGCAGCGGTAAATAATTTGCACGTTCCACTTAGGAAGTTTTGCCTGTGTGTGTGTGTGTGTGTGTGTGTGTGTGTGTGTGTGCAGAACCATATACATAAACGTGTAAATAAAGGCGTGTTTGTATATGTACGCATGTATAAAGGTGTGTGTGTGTGTGTGTGTGTGTACACATACAAACATATATATGAGTGTAAATAAAGGAATGTTTGTATATGCGTGTGTATAGGTGTGTGTGTGTAAGAATAAACATGATCCTGAAACATATATTTATATGTGTGTGCGTGTGTGTGTGTAAATGCATATCCTGCTGGAGGTGAAGAGAGGGAGTAAGGAGGGGTGGGGAGTAGGGAGTAAGGAGGAGTGGGGAGTGTAATCTATAAATCACAACAGTATCCCTCCACCACACCCTCTATTCACTCCCCTCCTCCTTTCTACCTTCCTTAACTCCCCTCCTTCCTACCCCAACCTTTCTCCTGCCTAACCCCTTCCTTCCTCCTTTTCCTTCTTTACAGCTTCATACATTCTCCACCTACATACCTACCTACCCCAACCTCTCACACACTTCCTCTCTCTCTCTCTCTCTCTCTCTCTCTCTCTCTCTCTCTCTCTCTCTCTCTCCTCTCCTCCCTCTCTCTCCTCTCCCCTTCCTCCCTCCCTCCCTCCCTCTCCCCTTCCTTCATCCCTCCCTGCCTCTCCAACACGTCACTCCTCTCTCTTTCTCTTCTCTCCCTCTCTCCTTCTTATCTAACATCCTCATACCGTCACTTCTTGTCCTCACACCTCCTTACTTGATGAATGATTATGACTCTCTCACACATATGTACATCCTTGAAGATTATTTTTCATGTTTATTATCGTTAGTTTTTATATGTTGCCTATATCAACCAGCCTATTCATCTCTCTATTTATGTATTTAATTTATGTTGGTGTTCATTATTGTTATCTTCTATATCTACCAGTCTATTTATCTCTGTATCTATGTATTCAATTTATGTTGGTGTTCATTATTGTTATCTTCTATATATGCCAGTCTATTTATTTTTCTTTCTATCTATTCACTCTACTTTTATGTTCCTTATTTTTATTTTCTATATATACCAGTCTGTTTATCTCTCTATCTATCTATTGATTTTATTTTTTATGTTCATTATAGTAATTTTCTATGTGTGTATCTATATCTACCAGTCTTTTTACCTATTTATCTATTCACTTTATTTCTATGTTCATTATTGTTATTTTCTATATGGGTGTCTATATATATCTGTCTATCTATTTATCTATCTATAATTCTATATATTCATAGTATCTGTCTACCCAATTGACTAGATGAAACAGATAGACAAATAGATAGATAAATAGACAGAGAGAGAGAGTGAGAGAGAGAGTGAAAGAGAGAAAGAGAGCATACCCTTTTTATATATATGTATTTCACTTCATACACATTTCGTACATAAATTTATATACATCTTGTAATTCCCACACCCATCTCTGCCCCCACCTTACCCCCATACCCCCCCCCCTTCTACACACTCCCCCAACGACACACACATACATAAAAAAAATAATTATCATTCCCCCTGTGTGTGTGACTGTGTGTGTGTGCATGTTTTGTGTGTACATGTGTGTGTGTGTGTGTGTGTGTGTGTGTGTGTGTGTGTGTGTGTGTGTGTGTGTGTGTGTGTGTGTGTGTGTGTGTGTGTGTGTGTGTGTGTGTGTGTGTGTGTGTGTGTTTGTGTGTGACTCTGTGTGTGTGTGTGTGACTGTGTGTGTTACTATGTGTACGCGTGTGTGTTTGTGTGTACATATGTGTGTGTGTGTGTGTGTGTGTGTGTGTGTGTGTGTGTGTGTGTGTGTGTGTGTGTGTGTGTGTGTGTGTGTGTGTGTGTGTGTACATGTGTGTGTGTACATGTGTGTGTGTGTGTACATGTGTGTGTGTGAGTCATTTCCTTCTCCTGTCATTTCCCTGCCTACGTGCATGACTGTTCTGCCTCCTCCTCCCTTCATCTTTTTTCATCTTCTTCCCTACTTTTCTCCTCTCCTTTATTCTTCTATCACTCTACCTCCTCTGTTTATCTCTCTCTCTCTATTATATCTGTCTCTATATCTATCCATCTCTTCATCATTACCTCTCTCTCTCTATTTATCTATCTATCTATTATATCTGTCTATCTATCTATCTATCTATTTATCCATCAATCTCTCTATCATCACATCTCTCTCTCTCTCTCTCTCTCTCTCTCTCTCTCTCTCTCTCTCTCTCTCTCTCTCTCTCTCTCTCTCTCTCTCTCTCTCTGCCCACATTATCCCAATCTGTCTTCTCCCTACCTCCTCCTCCATCTTTTTCCTCCCACTTCCTCTTGTCTCCCTCCCTCCCTCCCTCCCTCCAGCCTAACCTTGGCATCTTTCCTTATCATTATGTATCTATTTCCTGCCCTTCCCTTCCCTTCCCTCCCCATCCCTTACCCTTCCCTTCCTTTAAATTTCCTACCATTATATTTTCTTCTTTTCTCTTCCCTATCCTTCCCCTTCCTACTCTTTCCTTTCCTTCCCTTACCCTTCCCTCCCTTTAAATTTCCTACCATTAAATTTTCTTCTTTTCCCTTCCTTACCCTACCCTTTCCTTCCCCTCCCCAATTCTTCCCTACCCTTCCCTCGTCCCTTACCCTCCCCCCCTTCTATTTTTTGCAATTTTATTTCCTACCATTAAATTTTCTTCTTTTCCCTTCCCCCCCTACCCTACCCTACCCTTCCCTCATCCCTTACTTACCCTTGTCTACCCTTCTATTTCTTGCCATTTTATTTCCTACCATTAAATTATCTTTTCTCTCTTCTTTTCCTTTTCACACTCATACAATTCTTTTACTTTCCTTCCCATTCCTTCCCTCCTCTACCCTTCCTTTCGCTTTCCTTTCATACTACTCTATTTATATTCTTTCCATTCCCTCCATTTACCCTATTCTCCTCTTCCCT
>JAWZYT010004309.1:2500-12500 GCA_034508575.1 Petrolisthes manimaculis
AAAAAAATCGTGATGGAGTGGATGATAATATATGGATAAATATAGATGAATGAACACACATACACAAATACATTCACGCACATGCACACATAATATTCATTCACACAAACAGCACACAGACGTACACAGATACAATCACGCATATGCACTCACACATGGACATATATTATGGGTACATATATTTATTTGTGCTGTTGGTTTATTAATGGATGTGTGTATGTATGTAGTTTTAGGATGTGTGTATGTATGTAGTTTTAGGATGTGTGTATGTATGTAGTTTTAGGATGTGTGTATGTATGTAGTTTTAGGATGTGTGTATGTATGTAGTTTTAGGATGTGTGTATGTATGTAGTTTTAGGATGTGTGTATGTATGTTGTTTTAGGATGTGTGTATGTATGTAGTTTTAGGATGTGTGTATGTATGTAGTTTTAGGATGTGTGTATGTATGTGTGTCTGTGCATTTTACCAATATCAGTCAATTTTCTTCTATTTTATGTGCGTTTTTTTTTTTTTTTTTTCATGTTAATCAATTTCACGTGTTTTTTTGCAAAATATGTGCGTTTTTTTTACCGTTTCTTTTTAATTCCAGGACACGGCAGGCCAGGAGAGATTACACACACACACACTCAGCTATTACCGTGTGTGTGTGTGTAAACGTAACTTCTATTGATAAAGTAAGTATTTTCATTATTTATGCTTTTTTTCAATTATTTTAGGCCTTTTTTATTTTATTTTAGGTTTTTTCTTATTCTAATTTGACTTTTAAGGCTTTTTATTATAGCTATACACTACTTAAAACACACACACACACACACACACACACACACACACACACACACACACATGTTAACTACCATCTTTAAATTTAATACAAGCAGCTACACACTACTTAAAACAATAACACACACACGCACACACACACAGGTTAACTACCATCTTTTAATTTAATACAAGCAGCTACATACTACTTAAAACAATATCACACACACACACACACACACACGTTAACTACCATCTTTAAATTTAATACAAGCAGCTATACTCTACTTAAAACAATAACACACACACACACACACTACTTAAAACAATAATACACACACACTACTTAAAACAATAACACACACACACACACACTACTTAAAACAATAACACACACACACACACACACACACACACTACTTAAAACAATAACACACACACACACACACACACACACTACTTAAAACAATAACACACACACACAC
The DNA here is from genome assembly GCA_034508575.1 of Petrolisthes manimaculis. Taxonomy (NCBI): domain Eukaryota; kingdom Metazoa; phylum Arthropoda; class Malacostraca; order Decapoda; family Porcellanidae; genus Petrolisthes; species Petrolisthes manimaculis. The sequence goes on from JAWZYT010004309.1 coordinate 3,746, forward strand.
ACACACACTACTTAAAACAATAACACACACACACACACACACTACTTAAAACAATAACACACACACACACACACACTACTTAAAACAATAACACACACACACACACACACACTACTTAAAACAATAACACACACACATACACACACACTACTTAAAACAATAATATACACACACATACACACACACTACTTAAAACAATAACACACACACATACACACACACTACTTAAAACAATAATATACACACACATACACACACACTACTTAAAACAATAATATCATTAACATATTATTAACCTAACCATGAAATTTGGGTGAAATCTTTCATTTTTTCATATTTTTGAGTGTCCAATTTATTTTCTTTCTTTTTTTCCCTGTGTTTGTACTTGTATGTACTGTATGTGTTTGTACTTGTATGTACTGTATGTGTGTGTGTGTGTGTACTTGTATGTACTGTATGTGTGTGTGTGTGTGTGTACTTGTATGTACTGTATGTGTGTGTGTGTGTGTGTGTACTTGTATGTACTGTATGTGTGTGTAATAATAATAATAATAATAATAATAATAAATGGTTTATTGAGATAAGACTGAAAATACACAGTATATTATATGATGATTGATGAGAAGGGTTTTATATATACAACAATGAAATGAGATATAAATATAGAGAGAGAACGAGAGAGAGAGAGAGAGAGAGAGAGAGAGAGAGAGAGAGAGAGAGAGAGAGAGAGAGAGAGAGAGAGAGAGAGAACGAGAGAGAGAGAGAGAGGAGAGAGAGAGAGAGATATGGGGCTGTTTTTGTAGTGGTCAGTACGTGCTCTTATCAGTTTGTGTGTGTGTACTTATATGTACTGTAATAATAATAATAATAATAATAATAAACGATTTATTCAAAACTTAAAACAATAACACACACACACACTCATTCATAATTTAGGACACACACACACACACACAATAATGAGTTTAGTAGTGAATGCATTAGTTTACACACACACAATCACACACACACACACAATAATGAGTTTGGTAGTGAATGAATTAGTTTACACACTACACACACACACACACACACACACAATAATGAGTTTGGTAGTGAATGCATTAGTTTACACACACACACACACACACGAGATTAGGAAATGGTTGATTAATGAGGGAATATGTGTGGTGTGTGTGTGTGTGTGTGTGTGTGTCCTAAATTATGAATGAATGTACAGTTGACAATAAAATACAAAACTAAATATTCTAAATACAAACTTGAGCATTTAGGGAATACAGTATTATTTAAATAGGGTACAAAGTTAGCCCTCAGGAATTCATATTTCATAAAATACACAAGTATATACATATCCTTCTGTAATACATACTTATAAACATGTATAACAGAAGGAAATATACATATCCTTCTGTAATAATATTTATAATATTTATAATAATAATATTTATAATGATAATATTTATAGTAGAAGGAAATATACATATCCTTCTGTAATAATATTTATCCCACCCCAAGCCTGTCCCCATATTCCCGCACCCCCCCCCCCCAAGCCTGTCCCCTACTCCCACCCCCCACCCCCTTAATTAAATGTCTCAATTACCGCTAAACTAAGAAAAAAAACCATCACATCAATAGAGTATTTTATTTTCAGAATTAACCCCTCCGCGACGGGAAAACTATGGATAGCCATTTTGTCAGTCCGGGGCTAGTCTTACTTTCCCTACTGTGTGGCCGGGCGCTTTTGGCCGATTTTTCCAAAATCGCTCTATTCCACTTACTCTGTACGTCTAAACTACGATACTGAACAACTTAAATTTGGTCTTGTTAGCACCATCAACTCTTCCTCTTTCCAATAAAACCAACCCCAGCTCTCTACGACTCTCCGTTGCCGAGAAAGTAAGTGAGGAATGAAGGGTACTTTTTCGTGTGAGCGCGGCCGTGTTCGCTTAGGTGGCGTGGCTGTGACGACAACTGAACGTGGCCCGCGCGGGTGGCAGTCAGTGTTGTAAGTACGCGTGGCGCACCACAGAATCGAACACGCACGAGAAATCTAATCCACATCCATCCATGTTTACAGTCAGTAACACACTGACTGACGATGGTGATTTGTAGGGATGGTGGTGAAGTATAGCCAAGTGAAAAAAAAACCGCCAAATTGGGCTCGCAAATGCCGACATTGGCAATAGCGGTGCTTCATCTCGTCCGGTCACCACATGGCACGGGTGTACGACACCACCCGGAGGTTTCCTGGGTCCGTTTATGACCGCGGACCGGACGTTAAGGGTTAATAAAACATACGTATGACAAATTTTCAGGTAAAAATTTCCGGACACCCTGTATATACTGTATATATATATATATATATAAATACACATTAGGCACTTGTATGTATGTGTGTATGTATGTATAATTTTGTGTATGTATGTGTGTATTTTGATAAAGACAGATTTAATAATAATAATAACAACACACACACACTCACACACACACAATAATTATGTGCATGTATTTCTTGTGTGTGTGTGTGTATTATTAATAATAATAATTATTATTATTATTATTAATATAAATATTATTATTATTATAAATATTATCATTATAAATATTATCATTATAAATATTATCAATTATAAATATTATCATTATTATTATTATTATTATAATTATTATTATTATTATAAATATTATTATTATTATAAATATTATTATTATTAATATTGTTATTATAAATATTATTATTATTATTATTATTATTATTATTATTATTATTATTATTATTACAGAAGCCAGCCATTGCTACAAAGCCGCCAACAGCCACCCTCGGAGAAAGCCGTTATACAGTTTACGGGTATGTGTGTGTGTGTGATCTCTCACACACATGTATGTATTATTCCTGTGTGTGTGTGTATGTATTATTCCTTGTGTGTATGTGTGTGTGTATGTATTATTCCTGTGTGTGTGTGTGTATTATTCCTGAAAAGATTTGATTGCAAGACTATAATTACAAATAATTACTAATAATTACAAATAATTACAAATAATTACTAATAATTACAAATAATTATTGTACCGTTATGTTATTTCAGGTGTGTGGAGAACAACGAAGAACAAAATAACAAGATACAGGAAGTGGAGTGATCACAGAAGAACAAAATAACAAAAAAAAAAAAATAATAATATAAAAAATAAATAATAATAATAATAATAATAAAAACAGCCAACATCAATTTATAAACAAAAAAATGAATAAATCTTTATTTTGAAATTCTTATTCAACAAATCCACCAAAATAAATTTAATAAAAAAAAATAATAATAATAATAAAATAAAACTTTGAAAATTTAAAAATTCATATTCAAACTAAACCAAAAATTATGTGAATTTAAGAGGGTGTGGGAATAGGGGACAGGCTTCAGGGGGGGACTGGGGGGTTGTGGGAATAGGGGACAGGCTTGGGGGGGACTGGGGGGTTGTGGGAATAGGGGGACAGGCTTGGGGTGGGTAGAAAGCCTGTCCCCCCTATTCCCACACCTCTAATCCCCCCAAGCCTGTCCCCTATTCCCGCACCCCCCAGTCCCCCCCAAGCCTGTCCCCCAACCCCCCAACCCCCAAGCCTGTCCCCTATTCCCACACCCTCTTAAATTCACATAATTTTTGGTTTAGTTTGAATATGAATTTCTAAATTTTCAAAGTTTTATTTTATTATTATTATTATTATTTATTTTTTTTATTAAATTTATTTTGGTGGATTTGTTGAATAAGAATTACAAAATAAAGATTTATTCATTTTTTTGTTTATAAATTGATGTTGGCTGTTTTCTGGAAAGTCTTTGAAATTTGTAATAAATAATTTGTAATAAATAAATAAAGTTGTTAGGTGTATTTGTTTTAATTGGAATATACGTAATAATTGTATGTTAATTGTATATATTTGGTTTAACAAGTTGTTTGTTTGTTGTTTTACTTGATAAAAACCTAAATATAATGTAAAGGTTTATATAGAGAAACACATTATTCAAAGATACATATTTAATGAATATTTAATAATAATAATAATAATAATAGTAATAGTAATAATAATAATAATAGTAGTAATAATAATAATAGTAATAATAATAATAATAGTAATAATATATTAATATTAAATATATTTAATGAATATTTAATAATATTAATAATAATAATAATAATATATATTAATAATTAAATATATTTAATGAATAAAGAGTTTGATATATTTAATGATACACATTATCAAGGTGTACAATTAACAAATTTGAAATTTATACTACATATAAACACTGAAAATAAATAAACTATTGGAAATATAAACTTACGAGAAAATTATAAGTAATGGAGATAGATTTTTGAGGTACAAATAAAATCATAGATGGAATAATTAATTTAAATAAATATTTGAGATAGATTATATATATTTTTTTTTTTTTTTTTTTTTTTTTATATCAATATATGAAAAAATAAGCCAAGAATGTTATACAATATCATATAATTATTATACAATATATAATAGATATACAGAATTTGATTCAAATAACAATTTAAGATGCATATTTATATACTAGATAATTAATACTATATATATAATTAAATTAAATATATATATATATTATATTAGATAGATATATAGACAAATAACAATTTCAAATACTTAAATAAATAATTTTGCTACATATTATAATCATTCATATATCTATTATAATAACATTATATTACATACATTCATTATAACATATATATATAGACAAATATTTTCAGATACATAGATAAACTATTGATATAACTAAATCAATAGTATATATATAATTTCTGTACTTAATTATATCATATACAGTATATAACATTAATTATATTTCATATATATATACATAGACAAATAACAATTACAGATACATAGATATATCTATCTATTATATAAATAAAAACAAAATTAATACTATATAATATTATTTATAATATTTATTATATTAAATAGTTTCATATATCAGATAGATAAATACATATATACAAACATTCGTATTATATTAAATAGTTTCATAAAACAAATAGATAAATACATATACATATATACAAACATTCGTATTATATTAAAAAGTTTAATAAAACAGATAGATAAATACATCAATTGTCTATGTGAACTTGTATTATATTAAAAAGTTTCATAAAACAAATAGATAAATACATATACAAACACTCGTATTTTTTTTTTTTAAGTTTCATATAACAGATAGATAAATACATATAAACAGATAGATAAATACATCAATTGTCTATGTGAACTTGTATTATATTAAATAGTTTCATAAAAACAGATAGATAAATACATATATACAAACATAAAACAGATAGATAAATACACATACATATATACAAACACTCGTATTTTTTTAAAAAAGTTTCATAAAACAGGTATATAAATACAACAATTGTTTGTATATAGTTGTGGGTGGTGGTGGCTGAGTGGAGAGAGTGTTGGACTGTGGCTGTGAGGGACCAGGGTTCGATTCCACCTCAGAACACTTAGGATTTTTAAAGGTGTTGAATTGGGTGTAGCTGTGTAGTGAGAGAATGTATGTGTGTGTAAGAGTGACAGAATATAAGTGTGTGTGTAATTATAAGAGTTTGAGAATGAATGTGTGTAAGAGTCAAATATATACAAATATAGACGAAAAATAATTTCTCTAGGTGATTATATCCCATACAAACGTTTATTTACATTATATTAACTAGTTTCTTCCTATACCAGATAGATAAATATGTCAATAGTGTGTATATAATTGGGGGTGGCGTGGCAGAGTGGGTAGTGTAATGGACTGTGGCTGTCAAGGACCGGGGTTCAATCCCATCTTGAAACGTCTGTTAAAAATATGGGCTGTGTGTGTGTGTGTGTGGAGGGAGAGAGAGAAGGGGAGGGAGAGAGAGAAGGGGAGGTGGAGAGAAGGTGTGTGTGGAGAGAAGGGGAGGTGTGTGTGTGTGTGGAGGGAGAGAGAGAAGGGAGGGAGGTGGAGGGAAAGTGTGTGTGTGGAGAGAAGGGAGGGAAAGTGTGTGTGTGGAGAGTAGGGGGGGGAGGTGGAGAGAGTGTGTGACAGTGAATGTATGTGTGTGTAGAAAGCCTGTCCCCCTATTCCAGCACCCCCCTCCCCCCAAGCCTGTCCCCTACTCCCATACATACAAAATAACCACAGGAGAAATAATAAACAGAATAACAGTAATTACAAAGGTATATTACATTTTCGGACAATTTTATATATACATGTATTTTTTTTTGTCTCTCTCTCTCTCTTTCTGTATGTGTGTCTGTATGTGTGTGTGTGTCTTTCCCTCTCACACACACAGAGAGAAAGACACGCACACACACACAGAGGGAAAGACGCACACACACACACACAGAAAGAGAGAGACAAAAGACACACACAGAAAGAAAGTCTCTCTCTTTCTGTGTGTGTCTTTCTCTCTTTCTATGTGTGTGTGTGTGTGTGTCTTTCTCTCTTTCCCTCTCTCTCTCTCTGTCTTTTCTTTCTTCTTTTCTTCATTCTTTTTCAAAAACCAATCTGAAACAAAAAAGAATAATTAATTAATAACAAAAATGAATAATTAATTAATAACAAAAATTAATAATTAATTAATAACAAAAATGAATAATTAATTAATTAACAAAATTAAATATTAAATATATATTTGTTCTATTTTATTACAATTTAATTTGAACTAACTAAAATTTTTATTACTTTCAAATAATGTATGTATGTATGTATGTATGTATGTATATATGTATGTATGTATGTATATATGTATGTATGTATATATAACACACACACACACACACACCACACCCTGCCCACAGTCCGGCTGCTTTGTTTGGCTATGTTTTTTTGTAATTTATTAACCTGTTTATGTAAGTAGTGAATTTATGTGTACGTTTTTTTCTACATTTCTACACACAGAGAGAAAGACACACACACACTCACAGAGGGAAAGACACACACACACACACACACACACACACACAGAGGGAAAGACACACACACACACACACACACACACACACACAGAGGGAAAGACACACACACACACACACACACACACACACACACACACACACACACACACACACTCACACACACACACACACACACACACACACACACACACACACACACACACACACACACTCACACACACATGATAAATTATCCTGGAAGCAACATGTAGCTAGGATGGTGAAGGTAGCCTCATACAAACTATACATGCTGCGCAGACTCAGGTCTCTGGGGACTCCAACAGGGGATTTGAAGGTAGTCTATACCACCTTCATATTACCCTCCCTACTGTACTCCTCCCCAGTGTGGTCTTCATCTCTAACTAAAACACAGCAACAACAGCTGGAGAAAGTACAGAAGAGGGCATGCAGGGTCATACTTGGCCCTGCCTACACCAGCTATAATCATGCCCTCACCACCCTCAGTCTGCTCAGCCTGACAGCCTTGTATGAGCAAGCCCTTATCAAGTTTGGAGAAGGCTTGTTAAGTAACCCACGCCACCGTCACCTACTGCCACCTAACGCTCCCCCACTAACCAGAGCTACCCGACACCAGAACAAACTGGTGCCGCTCAAAGCCCCTCGCACTGACCGCTATCGCCATAGCACTATTCATACTTTAGTGCGAAAGATAAACAATTAAATTAACATGTACTGTATGTCTCCAAGTTGTAGCCCTTAGGTCTTAGAATTAAGAATTAATATTAATGTAATTTTTTCCCCCTATGTATATTTTCAGTCTCTGACTGCCATGTAAATAAACCGTTAATTATTATTATTATTATTATTATTTTTATTATTACACACACACACAAACACAAGTCATAAGGGTTACTCACGAGGTCCTTCAGTTGACCTGTTGTCCTCTCACTCACTGTTACTCACACTCATTATATATATATATACACACATACATACATACATATACAAATACTGTATGAATAATAATAATAATAACAATAATAATTACTAACCTGATAATATGTTTGTTTGTTTGTTTGTGTGTTCTCTCTTTAGTAAACAACAACAACAACAACTGCCTTCATCTGTAAATAAATAATAATATTAATAATAATAATAATAATAATAATAATATAAAAATATACAGATAAAATTATACACACATACATAACCTATTAAAATACACACAGACATACATACATACATGGTGATGAAAATTCTTTGAAAATACATACATATATATACATAAATTTAGTATACATAAAAAAAATATATACAGTCCAGTATAACTCTTTCTTTTTCTCTCTCTATCTCTATTCTCTCTCACTCTATCTCACTTCTGTTTGTGTGTGTGTGTGCAAAATTTATCTCTCTTTCTCACCGTGTGTGTAAAAGTTTCACACACACACTCATTCTCTCATAATTTCACACTTTCTCACATTTATTAAAATATTACGTCAATTCAAGAAAGATATAATAATGTTCCCTATATACTCTCTCTATCTCTCTCTCTCTCTATCTCACTCTCTCCCTCTCTCTCTCTATCTCTATCTCTCTCTCTCTCTCTCTCACACACATAAAATTATACACACACACAAGAAAGAAAGAAATGTAATAAATAATGAAATTCATAATAATAATATAAATATAAATAATAATGATAAGAACAATAATAATAATAATATAAATAATAATGATAATAATAATAATGATAATAATAATGAAAATATAAATAAT
>JAWZYT010004309.1:20000-86900 GCA_034508575.1 Petrolisthes manimaculis
CGTATTTTACCCCGGTTATTTCCCAGTACTTTACCACGGTTATTTCCCAGTAGTCTACACAGGTTAGGTCCTGGTAGTCTGCTGTGGAATAGGTTAGGTTAGGTTAGGTTAGGTTAGGCTAGGTTAGGTTAGGTTAGGTTAGGTCAGGTAAGGTTATAAATAAGGAAATAAATAAATAAATAAATAATAAATAGATAAATATATAGATAAATAAATAGTTAAATAGATAAATAAATAGATAGATAGATAAATAAATAAATAGATAAATAAATAGATAAAGATAAATAAATAGATAAATAAATAGATAAATAAGTAAATAAATAGATAAATAAATAGATAAAGATAAATAAATAGATAAATAAATAGATAAATAAGTAAATAAATAGATAAATAAATAAATAAACAGTGTGTGAGGTAGACAATATTTACGTGTAAATATCACTTCATTAATTTCAATAATTTGTTCATTTCTATGGTATATATTTTCTATATGACTTTCTCTCTCTCTTTTTCTCTCCCTCTTCCTCTCTCTCTCTCTCTCTCACTATCTGTATAAATTAATTAAATAAAAAAAATAATAATAATAATCACTATCTGTCTTCCTCTCTCACACTCACTCTCTTTCTCTCTCTCACACTCACTCTCTCTTCCTCTCTCTCTCTCTTAACATACCTATGATATATAGTAGAATATCCCCCGTCACTCTGGGTACACCAATATATTAAATAAATCGATATAATTAACAAAAAACACAAATAATAAGAGGTGAATTACGGTAATCTAGACTTCCGCCATTACAGTTGAGGTGAGTTGATAGGTGACAGTGTTGCCATGTCTGCTTGGCCACATTACCCTTATATATTTAATATCAGAATTTCCCTTTTTACCTCAATTATTATTCCCTGTGAACATTGATGGTTTTTTTTTAGGTATTATTAGATCTTGTAAAAATTTCCCTGTTTACTCTTGAACGAACTGTAAATTATTTCGGTATTTCCCTGTGTGGACTTCTAAATTTCCTAAAACAGTCATTTCCCTGCACCTGGCAACACTGTAACTCAGCCAGTGAGCCTCGTGACGTCATGGCCAGCACTGCCAAAGGTGGCGGCATTACATCATAACTCGGCCATCACTCCGTTAACCAACTTCCAAATTAAATCCGCTGGCGTTCACACGCAATCCTTCAGTTAGTTACCCCGGGAACCGGGGTAACTAACTGAAGGATATGAGCATATTATATGCATTTAACAGGGAACCGGATTTAACCGGGAACCGGGGTAACTAACTGAAGGATTGCGTGTGATCGCCAGCGGATTTAACAGGGGAACAGTGTTGGCCGAGTTAAGGTGGCGGCACACTGGGCAATTCTGGCTAGCTTGCCACTTGCTTTTGCTACCTGCCTTTCTAGCAAAAACTTGTTATCCGTCACACTGGTAATATCTTGCTAGCGTCAGCAGCCAGCGAGAATGACAACAAAACCTCCTGTGTCCCACCAATCTTGCCTACTTTACAAAGAATGCTGAAGTAAAAATAATGTAAACAAACAAATTGACTTTTATAACCAAATCTAACAAAGACATTAATTAAAAATTGATTATATAACTCCAGTAGAAAAAACGGTACCGAAAATACATTGGATTAATGTCACTTATATACGAGAGTACTAAACTTATACTGTACTTATTACTTGTAACATTGTATTTCTTTGCATTCCTTTTATTATATCTAACCTAATATACCGTCTTGTGAAAATTGTGCTGTAAATTTACTTTAGTACTGTGTTCACTGTAATGTATATTTCAGTATCATTCCCCACTATTTTTAACCATTCTAACACTTTTCATGGTATTGATATAGAAGTACTGTACTTCACTCACTATATTGTATATTTTAGTATCATTACCCACTATTTTTGACCATTCTAAGATGAATTTTGCAATTATATTAAGTGCTATTTAAAGTTAATGTAGTTTGGATCATGTAAATATATATATCTATGTTTATTTATTGCATTTGATAGTATTATTTTGCTTGAGTAAAGAATATTGAGGTCAAATTAGCTGTGTAAATTAGTATTCATAAAAACGACTATACTGTAGGTTAGGTTGGGCTCCCCTATGTTTTCATAATTTATTCATTTCTCAACACTAAACTTTCCCTGAACATGACTATTCTCCCCTCACCACTTTCTATCTCTCTCTATATAAAAAAGTAATAAAACAAATAAATATTTTATGAGACAAAAAAATTGGGAAAACAGCTCTGATAAAGACATACCAAAAAGGCCACTGGTACAGTACAGTATGTGCATTTGGCTTAGGTGGAATACTGTACAATGTAACTCTATTCCTTATTATTTGGAGAATACATAATAAATTCTCAAACAACCTTTCATCTCCATCAATAGATGTTTGTGTGTCAAATTCCCATTTATAATTCCACTCACCTAGGTTGAAATGTAGTACATATTTCATCACAGACCTATTATTTTGTTGCATAAAATGCATTTTGGTCCATGTCTTCAACTTACAGAATTAAAATATGAGCATATTATATGCATTATTGTTTTGGCTTGGTTAGATAGTAATAATAGATACAATACAAAGTTTTATTTTGTCTTGGTTTGAATTTTCTTAACTTCTATTATCTAAAAAAGTAGTCATTGTGTTAGGTGAAATTTCTTAAATACAGAATACAGTACATGGTTAAGGAAAGTACAGAAAAGTTTTGAAAATACTGTTTAATATATAGTATCACAAGTGTTGTACTATTTAATAAATATCACGGCCAAAGGAATATGAAGATGATCCCTGCGTACAGCCGCTGAAACCAAAACCGTCTTCATATCCAAGCAAGCACGGTCCAGAGCAGTGTATGGGGCAGCTTGCCTGTTCTTGGGAAATGTATCTATCTATCTATCCATCTATCTATCTATCCATCCATCTATCTATCCATCCATCTATTTATCTATCCATCTATCTATTTATCTATCCAGCCAACCATCCAGCCATCTATCTATCCACCTATCTATCCATCTATATATCCATCCATCTATCTATCTAACCAACCATCTATCCATCCATCTATTTATCTATCCATCTATCTATTTATCTATCCAGCCATCTATCTATCCACCTATCCATCCATCTATTTATCTATCCATCTATCTATTTATCTATCCAGCCAACCATCCAGCCATCTATCTATCCACCTATCTATCCATCTATATATCCATCCATCTATCTATCTAACCAACCATCTATCCATCCATCTATTTATCTATCCATCTATCTATTTATCTATCCAGCCATCTATCTATCCACCTATCTATCCATCCATCTATCTATCTAACCAACCATCTATCCATCCATCTATTTATCTATCCATCTATCTATTTATCTATCCAGCCAACCATCCAGCCATCTATCTATCCACCTATCTATCCATCCATCTATCTATCCATCCATCTATTTATCTATCCATCTATCTATTTATCTATCCAGCCAACCATCCAGCCATCTATCTATCCACCTATCTATCCATCTATATATCCATCCATCTATCTATCTAACCAACCATCTATCCATCTACGTTTCCATCCATCTAACCAGCCAACCATCCAGCCCTTCAAGACAGCCCAAACAAAAGGAGTGAGAGAAGCCTTCAATTCCCAGGCCAACCCAAACACTTATTTTTTCAGTATCACAAAAGCAACATTAAGGCCCCCTGTGATCGTCTGTGGGAATTGGAGGTTTCTGATTCCTCCTGACTATGCCACGAAACACGCTTCTTCCTAGGTGGTGGTGTTTCGTGGTCATATTTGAAGGACTCGTTTATCTCCAGTTTTCTGACTAGGCCTATATCACAGGGTCTCTATCTATCTATCTATAGGGGTAACTCCCTCCAAGGGGGTGGTAAAGGCAGAAGTGTCTCCAGTTGTCCCTGTTCCAACACTCCCTCCTTACTCCCTACTCTGTTCCAACACTCCCTCCTTACTCCCTACTCTGTTCCAACACTCCTTCCTTACTTGTTCAAACCTTCCTCTGACCCTTACTTACTTACTTACTTACTTACTTACGTATAGATTACTCACCAAATTCATTAAATAATTCATCCATAAAGGCATTTAATAATAATAATAATAATCACTGTATAGATTACTCACCAAATTCATTAAATAATTCACCCATAAGGCATTTAATAATAATAATAATAATCACTGTATAGATTACTCACCAAATTCATTAAATAATTCACCCATAAGGCATTTAATAATAATAATAATAATCACTGTATAGATTACTCAACAAATTCATTAAATAATTCACCCATACGGCATTTAATAATAATAATAATAGTAATAATAATCACTGTATAGATTACTTAACAAATTCATTAAATAATTCACCCATAAGGCATTTACACGACAAACATTCTTTCGTTTGTGTGCTTACCAACCAAAACAAACCCATGTGGCATCGACGACTGGACACACACACACACACACAAACAATAACACGTGACACACACACACACACACAAACAATAACACGTGACGATGGTGAAAATTCTGCCTTTTATTCGGCACTAAAAGTTACCTTATTTATTTCACTATTATATTAAGTAAGTTCTTTAGTGATTTTATTTATTCTCCCTTATTAATAATACTATAATTATATAGTATAGGCCTACCTACCTACAGAGTACATTATATAATAAATATATACCAATAAATTTGAGTAGGTACAATAATACTTACGAATTGAATGATCATTTTATCGTTCCTTCATTTTTTTTTTTTTTCTTTTTTTTCATGTATATATCAGCAGATTCCTTCTCACCCTAACCAATTTATTAAACATTATCCTATTTTTTGCCGATTTAATTATCACACATTTTCTAAAATTATCGCATTATCTCATGCAAATTATCGTATTTATTTGATAATTATCGCACATCTGGCAACGCTGAGTCGTCATGCCGCCTCCATGTAATTTAAATCAGCTGACGACAATTTTTTTTTATATATATCGATTTTATCGCCTATATTATTATTCCCACACTACCCACAATGTGATATAACGATAGATATATAAATAAACTATAATCTCAGAATAATATAGGCTTACCTGAGCTCCTAATTAATAATAAATATTGAAATGATTACGAATTTAATCCGCCGATAATTTCAAACGGGGCCAAAAAATATATATTGTTTATTTATTTATTTCCTGCTATATTATTATTCTATGACTTACCACAGTATGATATAACGATAGATATATAAATAACTATAATCTCAGAGTAATATAGGCTTACCTGAGCTTATATTAAATAATAATAATATAAATTCTTACGAGATTAATCCTAAAATTTCACACGGACGAAAAAAAAAAAATAGCTTATCTATCAATATGCTGATATATTATTATTTGCTTGGATCCCAAAGGGTGATATAGCGATAGATATATATATAGACCTTGATATAAACTATACCTCATAGCTTTATTGACTTACCTGAGCTTCTAATATTTAAATTATTACGATATATAGTGAAGGTAGGAGAAGGGTTAAACACACAGACGCCATATTTAAAGTTGGTCCAAAATGGCCTTGTTTATCTATCTATTTTCTCGTCTATTTGTTATCAATCAGTGGCCACGGTGGGTCACGTGGCCAGATTAATCTATTATCTACCCATGAAAATTATAATGAACTTACCTAAGGGTGTAATTATTGAATAACGAGGCCGTAATGAACGCCTTGTCAAAGAGGTAAGACCACAGGTAGCCATTACGTAATGAAGAATGTCAATAACGGACCTGCTGCAACATTGCCAGATCCCCTTGGCAAATGAACCCTATAAAGTAACATCAGTTTTTCCCCTTTAATATAAAAATTACGATGTTAATTCACTGGGATAGTCTTAAATAAACGGTTATTTACTAAACTACAATTTCCCAGACACTAAAAACTGCATTTAACTCATTATTTATCGAGATATTCAACATCCTAACCACATCATATCATAACCAATTCTGATTTTGATCTGGTAATGAAAAGTTATAATGAGGTTGTATCATTCGAAAGTGTAGATAATGACTTCGTTCAAACATTTATTTAAATTACTCACTCAATATTACTCGTACGCCAGTTATTATAATTTGATAAAGTAAATATATTTCTAGGCTCGTTTCCCATTACAAAAAAATAACGATTACGTAATGTTTTAGTGTCATTATTTAAACCTAAGTCAACCGAGTTTGAGGAATCGTAGCGTGAGGTTTATTCTTTTTTTCTAACATTTTCTAACCCCGTCCCATTTTCTAGAAAATCTTCCCGTTTTCTATGATTGTTTTTAATGGATGACTATTTTAAAATCCAATTATATTTGAAATCTTCGTTTTCTGTTCAGTTTACGGTTGACTCGATCAAGAGAGAGAGTGAGATAGAGAGAGAGAGTGAGATAGAGAGAGAGAGAGTGAGATAGAGAGAGAGAGAGTGAGATAGAGAGAGAGAGAGTGAGATAGAGAGAGAGTGATGGAGATAGAGAGAGAGAGAAGGAGATAGAGAGAGAGAGAAGGAGATAGAGAGAAAGAGAAGGAGATAGAGAGAAAGAGAAGGAGATAGAGAGAAAGAGAAGGAGATAGAGAGAAGGAGATAGAGAGAAAGAGAGGGAGATAGAGAGAAAGAGAAGGAGATAGAGAGAAAGAGAAGGAGATAGAGAGAAAGAGAAGGAGATAGAGAGAAAGAGAAGGAGATAGAGAGAAAGAGAAGGAGATAGAGAGAAAGAGAAGGAGATAGAGAGAAAGAGAGGGAGATAGAGAGAGAGAAAGAGAGAGGGGAGGAGAGGATTATGACGTCACTTTTTCCTACACACACATACGCACACACATTCTCTTTCTCTCTCTCTCGCTGTCACGCACAGACGCGCGCACATACATACTCACACATGCACACATACAGTACACTCATACAGACACACATACACGCACACATAGACGCATACACACACACGCATACACACACACATACACACACACGCATACACATACACACACATACACATACATACACACACACATACACACATACACAAACATACACACACGCACACATACATACACATGCACACTTACACACATACATACACGCACACATACACACATACATACACACGCACACACGCACATACACACACACACGCATACACACACACATACACACACATACACATGCACACATACATACATACACACATACATAAACATATACACACGCACATACACACATACATACACACATACACACGCACATACATACATACACACATACATACATATACATACATACACACCCCTACCGTACACACACAGACACACACACATACACATACATACATACACACACATACATGCGCACACGCACACATATACACACGCATACACACACACATACACATACACCCACGCACACACGCACATACGCACACACGCACACAATCCTACCGTACACACACAGACACAGACCGTACACACACACACACACACCGTACACACACACGTACACACGCACACAGCCCTACCGTACACACACACACATTCCTCCCACCAACCTCTTTACTTCACTCACTACCTACGTGTAAACTACAATGCCTAGAAACTTATACTTAGTTTCATTCTAAGCAGCAACTCTTCCTCTTTCCAATGAGACTATCCCCAGCTGTCTAGGACTACTGGTTACAAAGATATCATGTGAGGAATACACATATGTAACTTTCATCCCTCTCTCTTACATACGCGTACACACACATTTCTCTCTCTCTCTCTGTCGGTCTATCATACATCCACTCTTTCTCTCTAAACTAAAATGCCTACAAACTTATACTTAGTTTCATTCTAAGCAGCAACTCTTCCTCTTTCCAATGAGACTATCCCCAGCTGTCTAGGACTACTGGCTACGAAGATATCACGTGAGGAATACACATATGTAATTTATTTTTTGGCCCGGGCGAGGCGTCACCGAGTGGTGAGGACCTTACACCTTACCACACCCACACACACACACCCAGTACACACACACACTCAGACATACACACACCTCACCTCTCTCCACCACACCACAATGTATCACACCCCACACATCCTTCCTGCCACTACACACACACACACACACACACTCCAGTACACACACATACACTCATCAGTACCTAATAACACCTTCATACATACATACATACATACATACATACACACATACATACACACCTAGTAAGTACACATACACCTCTCAAGTTAACTCGTTATGTTTGTGTGTGTGTGTGTGTGTGTGTTACTGTATGTGTGTGTGTGTGTGTGTGTGTGTGTTTATGTGTGTGTGTGTGTGAGAGAAAGAGGGAGAGAGTGTGTGTGTGAGTGAGAGAAAGAGGGAGAGAGTGTGTGTGTTTATGTGTGTGTGTGTTTATGTGTGTTTATGTGTGTGTGTTTATGTATGTGTGTTTATGTGTGTGTGTGTGTGAGGGAGAGAAAGAGAAAGAGAAAGAGTGTGTGTGTGTCGTATTTCATAATAAAAACATTTAAGTTAATCCTTTAATTTATCAAGTCTTCTCATTTTTCTACCAACCTTCCCATCCTTCTTCAACGCTTCCCATCCTTTATCCATCCCTTCCCATCCTTTATCCATCCCTTCCCATCCTCTATCCATCCCTTCCCATCCTTTATCCATCCCTTCCCATCCTTTATTCATCCCTTCCCATCCTCCTAGCCAAAGGAGAATAGGAAAAAGTTATTTAAAAGATAGACTTAATTAGATTTACGTAAATTTCACATTCACTTTTCCACCCAATTATAAATAAACGAGACATATACGAGTGTGTAAACTCTGATATTTGTGTTTGTTATTGTATTATAAGGTTATACAAACTATATAACACCTATAGGACTCGTAATGAGCTAATAATAACAGTAACATAATAATCATTCCGTTTCAGCCAATCACCGATCAGGTTCAAGTATTGATTTTTTGAGGTGGACCAATCAGAGTGACGGATTACAATACAGCGCTTAATTTGAACTGTTATTATGTATGTATGTATGTATATGTATGTATGTATGTATATATGTATGTGTATGTATGTATGTATGTATGTATGAGTGTATGTATGTATGTATGTGTATGTATGTATGTATGTATGTATGTATGTATGAGTGTATGTATGTATGTATGAGTGTGTATGTATGTATGTATGAGTGTATGTATGTATGTATGAGTGTATGTATGTGGCTGGAGAGAGGAGATACACACACACACACACACACACACACACACACAAAATGATGAGTTACAATAGGCGCTTAATTTGAACTGTTATTATGTATATATGTATGTATGAGTGTATGTATGTATGTATGAGTGTATGTATGTGGCTGGAGAGAGGAGATATACACACACACACACACACACACACACACAGAATGATGAGTTACAATAGGCGCTTAATTTGAACTGTTATTATGTATGTATGTATGTATACGAGAAATAATTAGGCTACATATGTTTGCAAGTAATATATGTATGTGTGTATGTATGTATGTGCATCGTACACGTGATTTTACATACACACAGTGGTGACACAACCACAGTAAACACATAATATACAGACAGACAGGTAAATACACACACACATACACACATCTCTCTCATTCTCTAATAAGGAGACTGAATTTCTACCTGGACAAAAGGATAACTACCTACCTGTCCGTTTATTACTCTAATTAATAAGGCAAGTCTTACCTGTAAAGCAGTTCTCTGGTACAAGATTTCTCTTCACTACTACAGTCTGTATGTGTCACGTAACACACACACACACACACACACACACACACACACACACACAGTTCCTTGTTAGCCATACCACTACTACAGTACTACAGCCTGTGTGTGTGTGTGTGTCACGTTAACAGCCCTGACTGCTAGTGCTTCACCAGCTGACAAGGTACAAGGAGTGTTGGAGAGTAACTGAACACAGCTCCATCAAGGGAATTTTACAAACCATTCACAACGTTGAGAGAGGTTTAGAAGACTCCTATTTTGGAACTCAGTTCAGTTACTCTCCAACACTCCTTGTACCCTGCCTGGTGAAACACTATCAGTCATGGCTGTACTTACATAGACTCCTTACACGTACCGTAATATTGTCAACTCTTGACAGGTATTTCCTTGTTGAAAAGTTTTCCTTGCTTCACCACACCGATATGTTTTATGGCCTATATATATATATATAGCTTACCACAGTTAAAACACTTCATTTCACTTTGTTTGTATTGAGACTGAGTATCATACAGTGACACTGTGAACTAGACTATACACTCGTGATACATAATTTCTGACCAGAGTGTGGGGAGCAGAAAGCTTCGAATCGCCTGCTATTGCTCATTCCCCTATGTACCCAGCACACCTATAGAGGCTGAATTGGAATGCAGGGTAAAGTCATGGTCTAATGTACAGTCGGCGGCAGAAGTCCTGTCGCCTCACTTGCTTCACTGAGACATGCAGTGTTCATGGACTCGAGAAATACACACGTTTTCTGCACTTAATTATCTCGAGTCTATGAACATCGCGTCCCTCTGTGAAGCAGGTGAGGCGACGGGACTTTTGCCGCCGACTGTACTGCAACCTGGTGAATAAAAGCGAGCTATTTGAGTTAATTTTATGAACCAAAATTGCACACATCAACAGCTATAGTTTCGGATCATTTTTCGAAGCCATCTCATTGGAAGGTGTTGCAGTACATTAGACCATGACTTTACATATGTGTGTGTGTGTGTGTGTGTCCACTCTCGAGCCACATACTAAAACGAGACATAATAAAAGTTCAAATTAAGCGCTGCTTATTGTAACTCACTCTGATTGGTCCACCTCAAAAAATCAATACTTGAACCTGATCGGTGATTGGCTGACATTATGACTGTATATGTGTGTTAATATTATAGCTCTATATGAGTCCTATAGGTGTTATATAGTTTGTATAACCTTATAATATAATAACAAACACAAATATCAGAGTTTACACACTCGTATATGTCTCGTTTATTTATAATTTGGTAAACAGGTGGATGTGAAATTTACGTAAATCTAATTAAGTCTATCTTTTAAATTCTTTTTCCTATTCTCCTTTGGCTAGGAGAATGGGAAGGGATGGATAAAGGATGGGAAGGGATGGATAAAGGATGGGAAGGGATGGATAAAGGATGGGAAGGGATGGATAGAGAATAGGAAGCGTTGAAGAAGGATGGGAAGGTTGGTAGAAAAAAGAGAAGACTTGATAAATTAAAGGGTTAACATAAATGTTTTCTTTTTTTTATGAAATATGACGAGTTACTTGAGAGGTGCATGTGTGTATGTATGTATGTATGTATGTATGTATGTGTGTATGTATGTATCTATATTTACGTATGTATGTGTACTTATTGGGTGAGATGGAGAAAGTAATGAATGTGTGTATGTATGTGTGTATGTATGTATGTATGTATGTATGTATGTATGTATGTATGTATGTATGTATGTATTTAGCACTAATATAATTATCATTCGGTTTCAGCCAATCACCGATAATGTTAGAGTGTGTGTGTGTGTGTTGAGAGAGAGAGAGAGAGAGAGAGAGAGAGAGAGAGAGAGAGAGAGAGAGAAATAAATATCCAAGGGGGGGGGGGGAGATAAATTTGGTCCGTTTTGCTCTCAGATTCACCGTTTTCGAGATATATGCAAATTTGGACCCAACATTTTTGAGTCAAATTTTGAGTGGGTGAATATATATGGATTTTGATGAGATTTGGTGAGAAGGGAGAATATAACATTAGGCACAAAGTTGAAATTTTAATCCAAAAAAACGCTCATAAGTCAAAATGTTTTCGTTATAAACCAAAAGTGAAAACGGGATTATGTGTCAATTAATAAACTCTACTTTCACACAAAGTTTGGTTAAAAAATATATATTTCCTTCCTTCCATGTGTGAGAGAGAGAGTTCAAATTAAGGGGTTGTGGGAATAGGGGACAGGCTTGGGGTTTTTTTTGGGGGGTGAGGGAGTGGGGGGATAGGCTTGGGGTTTTTTTTTGGGGGGTGAGGGAGTGGGGGGATAGGCTTGGGGGGGAAGGTTAAGGGGGTGCGGGAATAGGTTACAAGCTTTCTACAAACCCCAAGCCTGTCCCCCTATTCCCGCACCCCCCAAGCCTGCCCCCTTATTCCCGCACCCCCCAAGCCTGCCCCCTTATTCCCACACCCCCTTAAACGCTGTACTGTAATCCATCACTCTCTCTCTCTCTCTCTCTGTGTGTGTGTGTGTGTGTGTGTATCTCCATTCTAACCGTGATTGGCTGAAACCTTATAATTATTGTGTGTGTTAATATTATAGCTCTATACGAGTCCTATAGGTGTGTTATATAGTTTGTATAACCTTATAATTATTGTGTGTGTTAATATTATAGCTCTATACGAGTCCTATAGGTGTGTTATATAGTTTGTATAACCTTATAATACAATACCAAACACAGATATCAGAGTTTACACACACTATTGAATGTTGATCCCGGATCTTCCCTCCCAGCAAATAGCGTTTAGCATTTACCTGTAATTGATCTAATTATATAGATATTTTAAGGTAATTAAAACTCCAGTGATGGTACAGTGCATGGCTCTATTGCCTAGTGCCATACAAATAAATATAACAGTGTTTGTAGTGGTTTACAACATATCTGTAAATTCCTCCACAAATTTACAATCTTGATACAATGGTGAATACAATTTCTATCTGCCTTCGATTTTAACTACAAGATTTTTCCAGCTAATAGTTAGTATGTCAACATGTGATTAATAAGTTTTTGAGTATTTAAAAGTAGGCCATCTGGTGTAAATAACTTAACAACTAATTTTCAATATGAATGTAACGTAATAACACCAGCAGAAAGGAATAATTAATTCAGAGCAATACCCTAATAATAATATATTCTGGTACCATACTAGATTTCATGTTATGCATCAACAATATAGGAATGACTCACTCTAAGCAAAACCTGGAATGTCACTATTAAAAATAATACAATACAGTACATACTCTGAACAGCTAATGAAGACACTATGTACAGCCGGCGGCATAAATTCGCGTCCATCTTGTGTACTTGATAATGCAAATATGACCAGATAGTTGCATTCTATTCCAATTTCTATCATAACATCATGTGTAATTTATAATATGTGAAGTATTAATGTCATCTCTGCATTAAAATTGTGTTACAACATCAATTTAGCTCATACATACGTAGGTGGAAATGAAGCGAACTTATGCTGCCGACTGTACACTAGTAATCCGAAATTTGTATTCAGGTCTTGTTGATGTTTCGAAAAGTTTGACATACCTACAAGTGAACCAATTACAAAACTTATCCCATCTCATATTGGCTTGAGTTCGCTTATTACTCTATCAAGCCTGGGTACATATTTTGGATTGCGAGTGTACAGTACAACTATATTTTCAGCTTTACAGGGGAGGCTTTGAGATCAGTACAGTACTAGGTAGGGTAGGATGAGAAATGGCTACTGCTGAACAACTCCAGTATTCATCAACCAACAGGACAATCATTATTTTAACACTCTCACCACCTCTAGGATCTAGGGTAGGGCTTAAGGACCCTGTGATGTAGTCAGAAAATTGGGTATAAATGAGTCCTTCAAATATGGCCACGAAACACCAACACTATGGAAGGAGCTTGTTTCGTGGCATGTTCAGGAGGAATCAGAAGCCTCCAATTTCAAACACGATCACAGGGTCCTTAAGTTTGGTATTTACCAGACCCCTTATTCAGTGTTGGAGAATCATCACATGGCTACGAGAAGGTGAAAAAGCCTTATTTTAATCTTCTCACATCTCAGGGACAATCATTATTTTAATCTTCTCACATCTCAGGGACAACACTTTATTTTAATCTTCTCACATCTCAGGGACAACACTTTATTTTAATCTTCTCACATCTCAGGGACAACACTTTATTTTAATCTTCTCACATCTCAGGGACAACACTTTATTTTAATCTTCTCACATCTCAGGGACAACACTTTATTTTAATCTTCTCACATCTCAGGGACAACACTTTATTTTAATCTTCTCACATCTCAGGGACAACACTTTATTTTAATCTTCTCACATCTCAGGGACAACACTTTATTTTAATCTTCTCACATCTCAGGGACAACACTTTATTTTAATCTTCTCACATCTCAGGGACAACACTTTATTTTAATCTTCTCACATCTCAGGGACAACACTTTATTTTAATCTTCTCACATCTCAGGGACAACACTTTATTTTAATCTTCTCACATCTCAGGGACAACACTTTATTTTAATCTTCTCACATCTCAGGGACAACACTTTATTTTAATCTTCTCACATCTCAGGGACAACACTTTATTTTAATCTTCTCACATCTCAGGGACAACACTTTATTTTAATCTTCTCACATCTCAGGGACAACACTTTATTTTAATCTTCTCACATCTCAGGGACAACACTTTATTTTAATCTTCTCACATCTCAGGGACAACACTTTATTTTAATCTTCTCACATCTCAGGGACAACACTTTATTTTAATCTTCTCACATCTCAGGGACAACACTTTATTTTAATCTTCTCACATCTCAGGGACAACACTTTATTTTAATCTTCTCACATCTCAGGGACAACACTTTATTTTAATCTTCTCACATCTCAGGGACAACACTTTATTTTAATCTTCTCACATCTCAGGGACAACACTTTATTTTAATCTTCTCACATCTCAGGGACAACACTTTATTTTAATCTTCTCACATCTCAGGGACAACACTTTATTTTAATCTTCTCACATCTCAGGGACAACACTTTATTTTAATCTTCTCACATCTCAGGGACAACACTTTATTTTAATCTTCTCACATCTCAGGGACAACACTTTATTTTAATCTTCTCACATCTCAGGGACAACACTTTATTTTAATCTTCTCACATCTCAGGGACAACACTTTATTTTAATCTTCTCACATCTCAGGGACAACACTTTATTTTAATCTTCTCACATCTCAGGGACAACACTTTATTTTAATCTTCTCACATCTCAGGGACAACACTTTATTTTAATCTTCTCACATCTCAGGGACAACACTTTATGAACAGTATTGGACTTAATGTCGTCTGAGAGAAACCCCTGGTTGTGTGAGAGCTAAAGCATCATACAATACAGGGTAACTATAGAAATAATAAATAGTGGGAGTTATTGATACTGTTGATGTACCATGGAGAGAACTTCTTTATGGAACACACACACACACACTCAGTGATTAGAGCTACTGTTCAGTTACCTCCACTAGAATGTACCTTATAATGATACCTGTAAATGGCAACATAGAGGAAATGTGGTACATAATCTATTTCCTTATAATTTATCTTTCCTCTATGAAGTGTGTATTTTGATATGAAGGCAACTGTACATGTATCTAAATGGAGAAAATACAGTATAGAGTATGAAGACAAGGTTACAATACTGCACAACCAAAGTAGGAAATAAATAACATAGAGATCAATGAGGACACATCTTACAGTTAGGGACAAAATTTACATCTCACCCATTCATCAGTATAATCCTGGTGGTGGTAAAGAGAGTTACTTCCTTGTGGTGGCACTGTGATGTTAGATAAAGTATACCGCTTGATATAAAGCCGGCTCTTTGGGCCATAGTGATTACAATTATGTCAACTTTAGCAATAATAATAATAACAACAACAATAACAACATTAACATTAATACAAAATAATAACAACATTAATAATAATAAAAATAATAATAATAATAAATCTATAATTACTGGCAATAAAGAAAGTTTCAATCAATGATCTACATAAACAATACAGTTGATTGTAAAGATATAATATTAAACACAATTTTATGCCAACTTTTAATTTTGTTTAACTCATAAAAATTGAGAACAAACATACGTATGAACTTGGTTGTTTTAAATGTTGATTCGTAATATGTTTCACTATCCATGCCTCACAATTTAATTACTACATTATGTTACTTTATTTTTACTGTATATGTACTGTATTGTATTGTATTTATGTTCAGCATAAATAATCTTTATACAGTAATTATTTTTTCATATAAAACCTAATATGAACTATCCACTTTATTCAATGTTAGTATCTGGAGAAGGAGTAGATGGAAATTGACTGCATACTTTATGGGTATAAACCTACACAAGAATTACTGAAGGAAGGGAGTAGACAGAACTTATATCCCTCACTGCACCTACAGAGTCCATATAATGATCAGCATCACAATAGTTATGTATACATGTACATAGAAGTGACACCAGTAGCAAAAAACTGGACACTATCCTACTGAGACAATGGTCAATAAATACTGTATTATGAAGGGCCAAGGAACAAGAAAAGGAAAGGAAAGCATCCATCAACATTCACACAAGAGAGCTAAAGCTTTGCAATAACATTGGCAATGTTAACAAGATTTTGCAGCCACTGGCAGGTATGTACAATATCATGAAAGTACTTGGAAATTACTACACTTAAGCCATTAAATAAATACCACAAAATACAAGTATTTCATATTTCTATAAATATTTATATATACCTGTACTAGCTTCAGACCACAATAAAGATATTAAAAAAAACTATGATTTTGCTTCCAACTATTCACAACATTATGCATTGTTCAGTATAATTTCAGAATACTGTACAGTATTGCATATTAAGAGGCATTGTTACCATAATCTATAATTTAGGGATAAGTTCCATTCACATAGTGTACTAATGGAACATTTATAACAAACATCTGTATTTTACATAATAAATATTGAAGGAAATGTTACATAAATATTTCATCCCTTCATTCTACTGTATATTACATACACAATTTTGTACTACTGTACTTGAATTATTAGTGGCAAATATTATCTTCCCCTTATTATGAAACTAGCTTTCTAAATCTTGCTATTATTATAATATGAAAATTATTTAGAATATTCTACAAGAAAATAGAATCTGAATTTTGTACAGTATAGCTATTGTAAGAGAAGTCCCTCTCACCATAAAGCTTAATATAATATATGAATAATAATAATAATAAGTAAGTTATTATACTGGAATGACAGAAACTTTACAAAAGTATAAATAATCTACACACTCAAATGATAGTACTGTAATATGGCTAAAAATATTACTGCTAATAATCAAACAAGATTACTTTCATGTAATAAACTTCAAAAAATGGGAAATATGGAAAACACATCATATTATTGTACATGGCTAAAGCTGGTTTCTTTCACATCATAATTTATCACGAGTAATGAAAAATGTTTGAAGGTAAGACAGTACATGTACATCATAACAAAGGTGGGAAGATTTTGAGAGAGACATATCCCAATGAATGAAATATTCTACAGGGTACAGTACCTGTAGAATTAATCACTGGATTATTAAACACCTTATCAGAAACAATTGAATAATCCCAAGGCAGCCAGAAATTGTAAAAATATTCAGTACAGTATGCAAAATATTGTATGGTAATTATTATAACAATCTCATACCATACTATATAAAATAAGTTAATATCATTATCTTGTTACATCTTGTGGGAAACTTCTAAATACAGTAACTCTGAATGTCACTTACTATATACTGTACTGAGATGATTCTCTGAAATATTATTAAGTGAATATTAATCACTATCTGACTATGGGTTAGTATGTACAGTACAATACCAATAAAGTATATGGACAGGATACCTACTCAGGAGTCTGGTATACTTCCACTTAATAATGTACAGTATAGAGTATGGTTGCTTGAGACAGGACACAATATGTGCTTAGGTTTCAAAACTTTTTTATAATTGGAATTGGCAATTTTCCTGCATTTTCATTTTTCAACAAAGTAGCATCTCAGACAAATGGAGAAGTACCGAGACTCATGATTTATGCTTTCCCATATTTTCCAGCAGTTAATGAACAATGGAACAAACTTTGCACCCTATATTATTCAATTTCAAATAATCCCTCAAGTTTTAGTATAGATAACTTTGCATTTTGCTTTTTAGCATAAAGGTACGGAGTATTTAGGCAATATATACTCGGGAAAAAGTTTCTGTTTTAATCAATTTATCATGTGTAACTTATTGATCAGTATCAAGTGATACACATGTATTATATTAATCATAAAATTCTTCATTGGTCCAAAACAGCTTAGAGAAACAAATTGGTAAGATTATAGAAACCAAGCATAGTTACCATTGGTGGCATTGGCTTTCAAATATTGCAATTAATTTTACTTGGTATGGTTTGTTTATAATTCCTGGACATTTAAATTTATTATGGTGTAGTGAGGGGGCAATCTGGTAAACAGAGGATTGTGGATACCAATCACCTCAACAAGTACAGATGACAAGGTGATTTTGTATCCATTTTTTTGTTTTATCCTTCTATGCACAGTATATGGCTGTAGATACTGTACAGTAGATTTGGCTGCTTTTTTGGGGTACTGTACCCTTCATTAAACAGTGTTTTTCAAAATAGCGGCAGTGGAAAATACAATACACATCTGCTACAGTATATTCTGTCTGGTGGAAGTTCAACAACAAAAAGAGTACTGTACTAAAGTACATATTGAATACATTTTTCTGCCTACTGCTGTATTATGCTAAACTTGTGGATATTTTATTGTTGAACTGGAGTAATGGATACTTTCTCAACATGTCTCAAGGTCTGCTGTGTGTAAGTACTGTATAGTGACTAAATTATATTTGTTAACTAAAATGCCTGATAAATACAATGTGTAGCAGTGGCATCAAAAGCTGTACAGTATATAGTTACTGAAGAAGTGGTTTCATTAGGAGTAGCCAGCACAACCCTGGTCAATGAATGGTAAGTAGTACTGGTTCTGATTGGTAAATGATCAGTGCAAAGGAAAAACAACATTTATCTAATAAAATTCTACATCCAGAGTTATGAAACTATTGCATAACCATTTTTACATTATGATCCAATATAGGTACAGTATCTGTGATCAGTTATCAAGCACTGGTGGTCAGGCTTCACCTTAAAATATCTAATAACTGTTAGATAAAATAAAAATAAAAATAAATACAGGTAATGGTAAAGGCATGCCAAGGTGAGAATCAAAGTGAAAAAAAAAAAACAATGGGTATATTATAGTTTAGGGAGAAATATTCACTTCTGGAGTTAATTTGTCTAAACCTGATAAAAAGTTAGTTTCTATGTATGGCAAATAAGTTTATTCTTACAGCTAATGAGCTTCTTCATGACTATAGAGAGAAGCCATTCTGGTAAAAGTTGTATACATTCTAGTATCAATTTACAGTATCTGCACACTTCACTGAAGGTCAAATCCCTCGGTACAAATAATCAGTGAGGGAGTGACTACTGCATAATATTTCAAATAACAATTTAAGAATAGAGTTACTTGTTGCATCAGAGTATCTTGACAGTTGATACATTGTAGCCTTTTCAGCAGTTTTCCTAATGAGGGGGTTACCAGAATTGCTTTGGCCTACAAGTAGGTACTGGAATCAGTTACTTCCTGACTGTAAATTGTTTGTCACTATACTTTGGAACATACTATGAGAACCAGTAAATAAGAGAATCTAAATATTTGCCGATATATATAATACACTTATTCTGCAACATGATAGTTTGTCAAAGTGTATGCATCATAAACATATTAAAATAAATCTAGTATGAGAGCTCAATATGTGGAATTATAACTGGGAACTGTTGTTTGTTTGTTTGTATGACTTACAAGAACTTGTCCACCTTGTCATCAGTTCTATATAAAAAATAAAAATCTATCAGTATTAACCAGCACATGTATATGATGCCTAAGTTTTCAAGTCATTATACTAAAGAGAGGAACTTCTCTGACTGTATTTAACCAATAATGAACCTTTTTATGAAAGCACACTGGGTCTAGGGTATAACCTAAGGCATAAAATATATTTCCACCATAAGCCATTGGAAAGGATAGTCAACGTCAATATACTGTACTGTACTGTACTAGCTTCACTGACAACACAAGTTTCAACAACTGGTTATATACCTGTAGAAGACAGGCTGTCAGTAGCTTTAGAATGGAAAGTACTGAATTTTTATGTCAACAATACTAATCAATAACAGGGAAAGATCTACAGTAGTTCTAAATTAGATCAATAAATGTTTTCATTAAAGTTTCTTATATAAATATTCAGTGAGTCTAATTTACATTACCCTCACATGTGTACAGTACTATGTATTAACAATAATACACAACTGTTTAACTCACTTAGCCTCACATAATCTATTTAGATTATATCTCATACAGTATTAACTAATGAACTATTGATAATCACAACATTTTCTTAGCATGCTCAATCTCTAACACAATTGACATTTAAATATGAATTTTCTAACATTTCAAAATAAAAATAAAAATTCTAAATCTCTAATCTGAACTAACATATCAAGTAATACAGCATACAAGATGTTCAGGAACTCTTTCAATAATGCAATAAATCCAACAGGACAGGACTAGTGAATCATAAGTCAGAATAAACAGTGTCATAATATGCTAAATTACAGATGATATAATTCATATTTCTTGTTCAATACATATCACCACAATCTGGGAATAATGGTCTATCATTTCTGCTAATAACATAACACTGTCACAACCACGACCCATATCCATGACATTAAACATAATGTTAAATATTAGTGGTGTTAATAATTTACAAGCAAAGTCTCAAAACAGAGCAACATCTTAGCATGAACAATGGAGATGACTCACAAAGCTCATCACAAGGCTGGTTAAAGTAAAGAGGGAAGCGAAAGTTTTTCTCCATCTGTACATAAGTTCCACTTTTTGCCATGGCTTCCATTTTGTTATGGGATACTTGAGTCACTTCCTACTTGTATTCAGTAAACTGTACCAAACTGACTGTTCAGTATAGTTGTTTCCATCAAAGGAGAGGCCAATGCCTGGACATATGATCATTACTTATATTTCTGGTCAGGTTTAAATTATCAGCAGAATTTAAGGCCATCTATTCCATTTTCAATTTGTTATTTGAATTTTTTACTGAGTGGTCTACATTTCACAAATGTGTTACTTAATATTTGTTAATAATATTTGGCAAGTTTGTCAGAAGAGTTCTAGAATACCCTGTGTATTATCAGACTGATTGTATAGCTTCAACCTCTATGCATATCATCATAAAAAGAAAATTGGTGTGCTGAAATTCACTTTGCCTTTTGAAACTCATTAATAGAGGCAGGAGATCTTATAACTGATAATTACCATTATATATGCATCTATTTACAAATCTATTTACAAATATGGACAAACAACATATAATCCAGCCATCACATTTCTAATATTTCACCGGTGACAAATAAAGTGTTAGGACTATTGACCTCAGTATCACTCAATATAATATCCTGTAATTTACTATTTTGTAGCTAAAGCACATTATTGAACAAAATAAAATACCATCTAGAGAAATGCTTAGTTTTACAGTTGCATACAAGTTTGCTTACTGCTCCACAACACTTTTATAAATACTGTTTAGTGATGTCCTAAGCCTAACTTCCATTTCTAATTCTTCTCTATATATACTTTCAGTTTATTTATTAAGTGGAATAATATGGACATCTATCATTATAATTCCCACATTTAATTAACAATAATCACTGTTTGCAATATTACTTGCTAAAAACTGCTAGAAGTTTACACTTGCAACAACTATACTAAATACTGTCAGTTAAATAATAAATTTCACATTACTACAAAGTTATAATGCTTTCAACAGCACTGCACTAAGCCATTTTAAACTGTATTATACAAGAGGATAGATACTTACACATTGGTCTGAGTTGACAATATCTGCCACCCAGCCATACCATTTATGTAATGATGCATCATCTAGACAAATCATCACCACAGATCCCAGTTCCTATTACCAAGGATGGGGAGGCTTCAGTTCAGAATCAAAGTATGGCAAAGTAATGATAACATCTCAAAATATTACCACAAAATTACCAAGGGGTTGGAATGCTTTAGTTCACGACCAAATCAAACTAAAATAATGATAAGATCTCAAAATCCTGGATTGCCATAATTATTTTCAGGAGAAAGAAATTACTGGCAAATTAAAAAGCCACCCATTTCTCTAAACTGTATAGCCATCAAGTTATGTACAGTTTATTGTTTCTACCTGTTTATCAACTGTTTAATCATCTTGAGGGGCTTTATATATACCAATAATCTCACCAAAAATACCTTAAGTGCAATACTGCTCCCAATGGATGCATGTGCCTCATTTACTATAATGGTCTACTTAAAAGAACTTAACTTACTGAAAATATTTACTGTACACATAAAAATAAGACTGATTATCTAATGAACACAGATATGAGATTACTGTACAATACTTCAAAAAGAAATAATAGGTAACATATATGATTATATCTAAAAATGTGATAACTTATTAATGAAAAGTAATTAAACGATATTTCATATCCAATGTGGCATACTGCATATCTCACTAAATAATAAAAAACTCAAATAACAAAATTTAGGCCCGAAACACAATGCAACTGAAGTCTCCAACATGACCCCAACACTGATTGGTCCATGGAAAATGTTCAATGATGGTCATTGTTTGGTAAGAATCATGCATAGGTTATTCCTCAATCAGTTCAATATTACTGATGCAATACCTTGCCATTTCCTGAGAGCTCTCTTATAAGGGTTGGCAATGTAAGGAAAGTCTCCTGGTTAATATATTCCTATATATTTCATTTGCTTTATCAATCATTTCTCCACAAGTTTAAGCCAATGTCACTACTGTATAATAAACACTTTGAAAGCCAATGCTTTGATCCTGGCTCTCCATAATATCTATGCCTTAATATCACATCTGAAATTAATTGCAGTTCTGCCACAATATATATGTAGATACCAATAAACACTTGCATTTGTTTAACTATGTTGAATATTACATGACTGTAAGCATTGCTTGAAGTTCCACATTTCAACCTTCAAAATTTTACTATTAAAAGACAAATGAAATATTTATGAGCAACACTGTATAAAAACTACATGCATAATTTGTTAAGCAGTTGTTCTGGCATTAAGTAGAGTACAGCCTGTGAGTGTTATGTCAAGCAATGGTAGCGATTTCCTGTAGATACTTAGCATACAGTACATGAAAGAAAACAATTTAACCTGGAATGCTAATAATTAGATGACAGAGTCATCTAGAGAAAGAAATATAATTTGCATGGAATTTATGAAACAGAAATATAAAATCTTAGTGCCAGGCAACACATACCATATGGCATTAATTCACTGTACAAAGGATAAGTTACCCAGATGAAGAGACAAAGAAATGAAATTAAGAACTTTATGATAAAGAGCATATTCAGTGACAGTAGCAAATTATATTTCAGAAGTAGCCCTTCATGAGGTACTGTTTTCCATCTTTGGTGCTCAGGATGAATGAAGAAGTGAAGGAATACCAGTACTGTACCAAGCCAGTCCTCTGCCATCACTTGTTCCCACCAATGTTCAATGACCTGAATGCAGCAGCTTAGTGGGTCATACATATGTTGAGAAGTTCTTTTCTTTCCTAGGAGTATCCACTAACCCCAAAACTTTCACACTTTAACTTGAACACAACTCATTTAGCAAAATAGTCAAACTGTAGACTGAGATTTCAATTCCATCTGCTTCCAGGAGCAGAACTATTAAAGAGATATAGTATTACAGTAGAAAATTTTGATGCTGACACAGTATTGCAAACTTTACGAAGCATCATTCAGCACCTCGCACAAAGAAACAAAATATGCATTAAAGTATATCACTATCTGTAGCACCTCAGCTCCACACCCCTAGTACAGCTGCCAAAGTAGAGGCTTTACTTAAAGATCTGCTGCTGGCTGGGGTCATTTTCAAACTCAGAGTAAGCATCATTAAGTTCCATGAAGATGAGTTTGGCCAGAGATTCATGATCTGTACCAGTGCACTGCAACACAAAAACAGACATGAGAAATGGACCAACTTGACAATCACTATAAAATGCCTTAGCTAAAGAGTTAAGCACATATACTATATTTTGCTGCCCATAATTATTCGCTGTGGTTATCATCATATGATAGATTCATTATTACTTTACCATTAGTGTATAACACTGTATATGCATATTCTGTATGCAAGAGAAGCATTTGTAAGTCATGTGTGAACTGTATTCAGTATCTCAGGGGTAATTATATGACAATAACGACAGCCTTCAACTGATACCATTATTGGGACACTTTTTTGGGAATAAGTGTCATTAGTTAAATTATATATTACATAAAATTATGACTGTTCAAGTATATTGCCCAATTCCAAAATGTCACCATTATAAATAAACACTCGCATTAATTATCAACTTAATTTTAAAATCTGAATATAAAACAAGCATTACATGCAAATCAAATATGAGGCTTTTGTTATCATGTAATCCCTGAAATATACCTTGTCAGGATGGACGGCAAGACAGGCTTTACGGTACATCTTCTTCACTTCATTTTGCTGCACCAGTTGATGCATGCCACACTCATTCCACTTGCAGCCTTCCCAAATAATGTTATGGAGTGAACACAGCAGAGCACGGATGTTCTTCTTCTTCCCTTCAGTCCACTCCATTACCTAACAGGATGGTAAAATCACTTTCTAATCTTATGGAATTCACAAAGTTCACTTCAACTCTTTCTTATTGCATAAAATCTACGTGTTCTCATAATCCAAAAATATAACACCATCACTATATAACATTTATATACAGTATGTACTGTAGAATATATATATGGTAAATCACTGTGCTTCCCCAATAGTTACTCAATACAGTATTACAACCTGATCAACATCACATCAGCTGTTCTAGTATCAGCAGTCAACATCCACTGTCCTCTCACTTGACCACACTTTTGACATTTTACTCCAGTGACTCATTTTCACCATCTTCTTGCACAGGTCCAGGAAAAGTGAATGGCACTACTGTACCTCACATTCATCAAAGGGGATAAGAGGCTGGCTGCACCATTACAACAATGGTGGGCGATGGAGACTCACCGATATATAATGTTTGGACAGCTTGCTCTTTTGACTTTATGAAATTAAAGAATACCGGTATAGAAACAAAATTTTTGGTAAAAATAAACACCAATAAAACTCAACAATATTATACAGTACCTTCAATTTTTCTGGGTCCATACTCTTTGCTAGTTCCACCTTCTTCATCTGAGCCATGGTACGTGGACCTGCATCCTTTCCACTACTGAAGCTGAATCCTTGTGACCCAAGAAGGTCTTCAAACACATCCTCTCCTGATTTACCCTTACCGCCACCCTTATCTGGAGTCCAGAGGAAAGTAGTCGACATCTTATTTTTTTGTTATGAATCTTTATGGCATATTACAGAAGATACCAGTAGAATATTTCTATGTACTTTAAAAACTTCATATAAAAAACAATCATTATTGAAATGGGGAAATTAATTTATACATTGCATATTGGCAAGACATTTGGGGAATAAAGGAAATTGGAGCAATAAATATTACATAAAATCTCTAACAGATTTAAAATTTGAAATTATATGCAGAAATTCAAATATAATCAGCTTCAATGTTCTAAGTGCAACTTCTATTTCATAAGGAGAAATATCCATATTTCAAAGTGTTAGATAAAAGAAATATAGGTACATTTGTACTTACTAGTCATGTCAAAATTGACTCGTCCATAATTAGGCTGGGAGGGTGACTTCATTTGATGGTGAGGTGTGCCAGTTGGAGTTTTGCTTGGAGGTGGCTGCTGTTGTGGTTGTGTTAACTTAGTGGGTTGTTGTTGTTGTTGATGTTGTTGTTGTTGCCAACCACCCATCATATCTGTGGTGAAACAGTACATAATATCAATCAGGTCTACAAACCACCTATTATACTCACCTTAATCTTTAAATTTGTAAATACAGACACTATAATGTTACATTTTGTATTAGTCCTCTATTTCCTAAATAATGTTCTTTTTCTCTTTTTCACTATACAACTGACCCTCAAAATTTGCTGGCACAATTACAAAATGCCCTGAATATTCAAAATTATATAAATAAACTCACTAGGAGAATTTGTTTGCCAACCAGCACCACCAAGCTGGGGTCTATGTTGAGGTGAACCAGAGACTGGAGTGTTGCTACCTAATGGAGTGCCACCTGCTGGAGTTCCAGCCAATGGGGTACTTGGCTTGGAACCTCCCCAACCACCCATTCCTGCCAGATTACCTGAAATACAACAACAAAATAGGATCTGTTACATGTACAGGTAAAGATTTGCATTTGTTTCCTATACAATAATATTCATATGCCAACATTACATTGAACCCTCACATGTGTGTGTCAGACCCCTAATGAATTGTAAACATTCTATTACAATTATAATGGATATTGGTCTTCTGAACTCTCTAACTGCATGTCTCTTCCCTTCAGGAAAATAGGCAACATTCACTGAGCACAACTCTTGACTGCAAGAGTCAACAAGACACACTCAATTTTTTACATGCATGAGAGTTCAACTCCAAAACTTTCAACAGCAATCGTTCTTTCTCCTTTACTACAACTTATACTCCTTTAAATGCAATGTGTTGTGTCTGGGCATCTTGAATGAAACTATATTATAATATTGGACACTCTCAAACACTTACTCTACAGGTGAGAAACATCAAGAAGGCATCTTGCCATTAGTCCACACTTTATGCAATATAGGAAACATTCAATAATACAGTAAGAAAATAAATAAATAAATAAATACATAAATTAATTAATCAATGTTCACAATCAAAATAATACACAACTGAATTCATACCCAACTCCGCAAACGGGTCAGTAGGTTTGGTGGGTTGTTGTTGTTGTTGCTGCTGTTGTTGTTGTTGTGGTGGAGCTGGAGGCCTCATGAAGCCACCAGCCATGGGTACACTAGGACTAGTGGCTCCTCCCATCATATGTGCACCAGCAGTACCCATGTTTCCAAGACCCTGCTGTCAAAGATCATTATCATTAACTATATTTTCACTGGTTCTTGGAAGTATGTATCACTTCAAGCCCTAATCTGGTTATAAACATATTGTAAATCTAACAATACTGGATATATAATACCATTTTTATATAAGGTATAAATATTAATCATACTCACTGCTGTACCCAAATGAGCAAAAGGGTTAGGCTGTTGTTGTTGTTGTTGCTGCTGCTGTGGAATGCCAAACTGTGCAAAGAGGTTTGTGGGTGCTGTTCCTCCTTGTGGAGGCACAGCTGTGGAAGCCTCAGTGCCAAAAGGGTCAAAAAGGTTCTCCTGAGTGGCTGTAGAAGCAGAAGAATCAGGTTTACTACCAGCACTACCACTAAATCCACTGAGCAAATCAAAATTACTAGGGTCCTGCTTGCTGGAAATTGAGATATCTAAAAGGTTGACATCTGAGACCAGGGTGTCAGTGGCTGAGTTGCTAGGGGCTTCCTGTGTGTTTGTGCCTTGACCAGAAAAGCCCAAATTTAGCAGGTCAGCTTCTTTTGAACTGTGGATTCCATGTGATGGTTGTGGGGGTATTGGTGGTGGTGGTGGTTTAGGTGTAGGAGGAGGAGGAGGAGCATCCTCTTCATCAGAAATGAGTTCCTCAACTTCTTCACCTGCCTGAAAATATTACATTATCATCTCAATCACGGAAAATTTTTTGAATATTTACATTCAATCAAGTAAATTGAAATTAATGCAATCCTGTGTCAATAATATCACGAGAAACTTTATCAATATTGAAATCGGCCATCCTTGGTACAGTTGCCTCCAAAAAAATTTGGAGGAAATTGTACCATACTGGATTAGTAAGGATAAACCAACAATATCATAATGGCAACTATTGCAATACAAATGACCATATATGCCCAATAAATATCAAATAGTGTATTCCCAATGTGATATAATTACTGCATGCTTGACCATTCCCCCAATACACAGCAATGTTCCTAGTACAGTACCTATCCAACACTTAACTTTTACGTTCTGTCTTCTATAGTGTGTTGTTTCTCACATTCACCATCATCACAAATCATAATGAACAAGAAGTACATATTAATGTACAGTATGGTAATTTGGTTATCTCTATGGTATCATACCGGTACATGTATTTCAGAATAAGGTGATCAAGATTCTCAATCTAAAAAATGAGATTACAGCTTGGAACAGAAAGATACTGATATGGTTTTATATTCATATCAAATGTAATGGCAGTAATTTGTCAAGACAATATTCACACACAAAGGTTATCCTATTCTCTTCATGAAATAAATTTTATACTAGTACTTTTTACATGGAGTTCTCTTAACTTGGAAAATTACTGGCTACAGTTTTTGTATCTGTAACACTGCTAGGAAAATCCACGTACTGGGGCTTGTTGCTTGCCATCCCAGTTGAGTGCTGCCATGAAGTCCTGTTTATTTGAGGCATTATTGACAGACCCAGGTTTTGGCAGGGAGTCACGTCTCCCACACAATGGTGATCCATGAGCACTGGCTGTGGGAACAATATGATGGTATCAACTTGTCAAAAAATTAAAGTACATGTAGGTGTAAGGAACAATGATAGTGACATACCAATACATTGATTATTTAGGCTTTTATGATGAAATACATTTAATACATTTAAGTCTGCTTCTGTTAACCTTACAATTTCTAAATGTAACTCACCAAACTTTTCCTTTGTTTCCTCCATCTCTATCGCAGTTGAGAAAGCAATGTTGGTTTTAAGTGTGGCAGCAGGACGAGTCACCCAAGGAGGTGGATGGGGAGGCGTCCGATCTACATCCGACACAAATATATTGACAGTGACGGTGAAGCGCTCTGGGTAACGATCAGGCTCAGTCACATCGTCTAAATCTCGCCTGGAAATTAAAGGCAACACTAAGATGATATAATGGTCAGGGAAATAGAACAAAAATGTTGCTAATACTTCCCTCTCTAAGTCATCTCAACCAGGAGTGGCTGTCTGTCTGTCTGTCTGTTCCTGTGCTTTAGTCTCTCTCTCTGTTAAACCCTGGACATCAATTGAATAGCTGTACAGGTACTGTACTATTCAAGTTTCATCATCAACTGTGATCAGCTCATCACCTCAATTTTTCATAAAATGATAGAATATTTCTCTTGCCTTTCCTAATGCGAAATCATACGTATTACGTTCACTGGAAACCATAGAAAATGAAATAGAGTAAAAATACTGTATTAGCACTTATCAGTAAATCAGCCATGGCCACATATACAATATGTTCAAACTCATGCATACAGGGTATATTATCATGTATCGTAAATTAAAATTATAGCTAATGATTAAATGCTTTGACTGATGGTGGCGGGGTTGGACAAATCCCAGGATGTTTCAGCCGGGAAGGGGATTTTTGGAAATCTGGTACAGCACTTCTCTCTTCTATTCCCTTTTAATACCAATACCCAACAAACTCTCAAAAAATTAATCATGTAACCTCCTGCTTTTTACCAAACTCTTCATTTTCTTCTCAACCAAAATTTTCCGAAGTACTTACAGGGAAAATTTGATAGAAGTATCTTCCTCTGGGATGAAGCCAGTGTGGAACTGTAGTTGAGCCACCTTCACACCCATCACTTTGCCCATCATTTTGCGGGCATGGTACACGTACACACACACATCCCCAACCAAGTGAATGTTTACAGGCACGATGATCTGGAAGCATACCAGAAAAACTCTCAGTCTTTTAAAATATACCAGAACAACTTTCAGTCTTTTAAAATATACCAGAACAACTTTCAGTCTTTTAAAATATACCAGAACAACTTTCAGTCTTTTAAAATATACCAGAACAACTTTCAGTCTTTTAAAATATACCAGAACAACTTTCAGTCTTTTAAAATATACCAGAACAACTTTCAGTCTTTTAAAATATACCAGAACAACTTTCAGTCTTTTAAAATATACCAGAACAACTTTCAGTCTTTTAAAATATACCAGAACAACTTTCAGTCTTTTAAAATATACCAGAACAACTTTCAGTCTTTTAAAATATACCAGAACAACTTTCAGTCTTTTAAAATATACATGTAGAGTCGGCCTCAGGAATTCGTACACACACTCTAGGCTTCAAAGGTTCACAACACACAGAAAATCTAAGTCTATGTAACTGCAACACAACAGAATAATAAGTTTGTTGTTTTGCAATCATCAAGTCACTTAGTAGACCATTCACTGCAGTACTTTTACAATAATGACCTTGCTTTATGATGAGCTTGTGTACGAATTCCTGTGGCCAACCGCACAATCTATCTTGAGTATTAGTAATATTTAGTTTTGTATAACAGTTAGATTACAGCAGTACTAGTAGCCTATATGAGGGAATAACACTCACCTTGTTGTCAGTAGGGAAATAAAGTTTCAAGCGTTCATATTCTTGTAGTGTGGACAGCATTCTGTGGTCCC
This sequence comes from Petrolisthes manimaculis, assembly GCA_034508575.1. Taxonomy (NCBI): domain Eukaryota; kingdom Metazoa; phylum Arthropoda; class Malacostraca; order Decapoda; family Porcellanidae; genus Petrolisthes; species Petrolisthes manimaculis. The sequence goes on from JAWZYT010004309.1 coordinate 50,613, forward strand.
CTTGCCAAACCTCCACATAAGGCCGCACTCCATCCCTGTGGGTAACCAGCAGTCTTCAATACTGGATATCTTTATCAAAATTATCTATTATACAAAATACAGTCAATCCCTGCTTTGTTTCAGACCCCAGCAAATCGTGAAACCACTATTGCATATTGAAAAATTGCTTCCACTTAAATTACTTGGATATGAAAGCATCCAAAGCAGGAATAAATCTGTATACCAGACTACAACTTACAGTATATATTTCCTATTTTAATTTATAATATCACTCACCTCAGATGAAAGACTCACCTGCGCTGGGTAAAAAGTGGAATGGGGGAGATGATAATGGATGTGAGGGTCACTGGCTTGAAGTGAGGGACAACTGGAGGTGAAGCAACCAAGTCACGAACATACTCCAGATACCTGACAAGTGTGATGAGATACAATAATTACTACTCTCTATTAAAGTCTGATATGAAGGTAAAACCATCACTTATAATCAATGCACAAAGTATTCCTCTCTTCATGTATGAGTTTACATCCAGCTAAACCATGTAACAAAGCATTAAGAGGTACAGTAGCACTTTGACATTATAATAAATAGGTCACTTATATTGTAGGGTTATGTTAATAAATAACAGAATGCTGGGATAACATATGATGAGATCTTCAATAATGTACCAAGTGTAAAATCAAAGTGGTGATACAGTACTGTATTATTTTGGGCTTTATTAAGAGTTTATTGTACAGGTCATTAAAACTATTTCATCACTCTTTGCTACACTACACGAAGTATTCTGAACCATGAACTCAAGCCGTCTGTCTGTACCAGTTATCATTGTCAAGAATATCAGAGCATGGGATGATGAATAATTTTTGAGAGCCTGTACAACAGATTTAAAAATGGTTCACTGAAATATCAAAGTTTTCCAGCTACATATATAAAAGCAAAGAAATCATCACCTTTAAAAAAAAAAAAAAAAAAAAAAAAAAAAAAAAAAAAAAAAAAAAAAAAAAGAGAGAGAGAGAGAGAGAAACTATAGTCAAATTGATTTCAAAATTCAAAAGCTATATAGCACACAGTATTTAGAGCATTACTGTACTTAAAATGTTTTAAACATATGGTATGGCACACTTTTCAGGTGTTGCTGACTCCCTAACAGCTGCTGCTAGTGTGGTAGTAGTTGTTATTTCTAAACTGTGCTGGCAATCTCTTTGCTTAATACTGTACAAGAATATAATATTCCATAATATATTTCTTAGTCGGTAATCTAACTCTGTGAATCATCGATATGTACTGATATGGAGCACCTCCTTGACCAAAACAGGTACAGTAAATAGTTTGGTTTGTATCATTATGCTGTAACTCATTAATGCAGTTCAACTGGCAAAATCAGTGATCATGAAATTATAGCTTGTTAAACTTGTGGCACCTGGCAACTGTACCCATTAATGACTGCAGAGACTTGTAGTTTATTGTTGTACTTGTCTTGAACAGTACATTTTAAAACGTATCCTATGGGGACATATGTATCAATATCTCTTTTAATGACAAAAACTATAATATTTGGGGGGTTCATATAAAACTTCATATTATCACCGATAAATAATTCAATGTCATATTTCAGTTAATGTACAATTTTTTCAATTATTGAACAGAGTTTTATTGAAAATATTTTATATGACATCATTATGTACCGTATCATGGCATGTCACATGTACATAACTACACTAAGAGTTCACTTTTCTAGTTAACACCAAACAAACCTTCCTGAGACTAATAGTTTACTACGGTACTACAATTAATGACTATTTCAAAGAAACCTTTAACAATAACTGATGAACTACATTCTAGGATTCATACACTGACTTAAATGATGCTAGAAAATCCCAGACATTCAATACTGGTGTATTATATATATGACAAACTTTTCATGCTTCTTTTTTAATGTATTTCTGGATCTTAATGTGACTGTATAATGATAATTGAATCTACAAAATGGTGTAAATAAGATTTTAGCTCTATGAATTACACTTTGCATGTATGTGTATATCTTTCACCTTTTATCAGTTAGGATACAAACAATTAATTCCTAATAACTGGACCTAATATACCTGAATTGTGATGGCTGAAGGTCAGGGGGGCAACGTTTGATGGCAAACATGTTGAGTATTTGCTCTGGACGCTTGAAGGCTTGAACCACCAGTAGAAAAGAACAAATCAACATGGCAGTTGAAGCCTTTCCATCCTAAAATGATGTCAAGACATTCATCAGTCATTCCAGTTGTACAAAATTATAGAATATTCAACAGGGAATATGGCCAACAGTACCTACTTGAGAACAGGATTACTCTCAGGAGCTTAGGGCTGTTTAACCAGACAGTTTGAGGAAATTCAACAACAACAGGATTATCAGTTGATCATTAAACTTACCATACAGTGTATAACAGCAACATTCTTTGGATCCCTGGATAAGAAATCATTTACACTAAGTGCGAGGTTATACAAAGCCCCAAGTGTAGCCGCCTTTTTACTTGACCAAGCACCCTCTACTACTCTGGCACTGAATTTGGATGCGTGGTACTGCCGCCCAGACAGGTTATAGATGATATAATGCCCAGGATATCGACCATCTAACACAGCTGTTTATAAAAGAACATATAATATATTAGAGTCACTCTGGGCAAATACAGTATTTATCTCTGCCTGCATCATTGTAGCATATCTTATCTCATACTTCCATCTAGTTCTCCATCTCCTCTAACTTCTTTTCCCATACCTGTACAATATGACTAGCCTGAGCTTGCTCTCTCTTCTTAACCACAGCTAATATGACTTTCAATTGTTATTAAAGCCATATAATTTAAGAATCGTTAATCCATTGCCATGCATTATCATATACAAGTTACCAGGCTGAATAGCAGGTTTGTTTATATAATTTAGTGCAATCTCCAATGCATTTTTTATTGTTAATTATGTTTTTCCAACCCCTAAGAGAAAAAGAATCAGTAGCTATAATAAAAAGATAGTGACACTAAGAGACCATAAGGAATGCTGAAGATGTAAAGTCAAAGAAAACTCAAAGCAACTAATTTCTAGGTAAATGGTGGAAAAGAAAGGACAGCTTGCCTTTAACATCCTCCACATGGTTCCTATATGCAGACTCTAAGCCTTCTGCTGGGTAGGACATGGCCAAGACCCGTGATGTGATGTGTGACAGGTCCAGGTCAGTCCGTGTTATTGATCTATAAAGAAGCAAGTGCTAGTTACTCGGATCACAAAGAGACATTAACATTATTATACTTTACACTAAAATATTGTTTCTTCATATCATTCTATTTGACAGAAATGAAGTCAATCAAAGTGAATCATGTACTTATATAATAATGCAAATAACAGGCTCCTTTGGGAATAATATACAATCTCTTGACATTTCAATAGGTTGCCCAGTATAGTAATAACAACTAGAATAATTATACTATATGCTACTTTTCTATATATTTAACTAAAACACAGTAAATTTGGAAACAGGTATATATCAAGATACACTAGTTTTATTGAACATTTTTCTTTTTCATTGTACTTTTTGCTTCACTTGTTTGATGTAAATTAATTTTCCAACCACAAATACTGCTATAGAATGAACATAGGAAATCAATATATACTGTGATACAGAAGGAATGAAACTGAAAGGCATCTTTAAAACATTGCACAAAGTTTGGTTACAAAATCTGACTTACTGACTGACAGTCTGCATGACCTTGCTGGAGGTATCTTTGATATTCTTGAAGATGCTGCCTGAGTATCCCTTGAGTGATGAAAAAAGTCCACCTCCACCTCCACCTCCACCTCCAGCAGCTGCAGCAGACTGTTGATTGGGAGGTACTCCACCTCCTCTTCCTGCACCTGATAAGCCAGTCCCTTTCTTTTACTTTTCATAGCAAGTGAACAAATCAAAAATAAAATATCAAAAATGTACAATTAAAAAAATGTTGCTTCAACCCATAGCAAGTTAAGCAATTTGATTCCAGGCTTTCATCACAGTGACTACCGTAAGTAACTATTATACAGTCTTCTCCATCCTCTGTGCTTCATACCACAAACTTGCACCTTCTTCAACAGTCATCCATGATAGGTATTTACCTCAAGATTTATTATCCTTCCTGTCTACCCATCATTTTATTTAATTATACATTGCCACTGTTCAGGGAAAAGTGTACATACCAGGGGGAGGAGGCCTGGAAGGAACTGGAGAACGAGGGGCAGGGGGACGGGCAGGGGGACGTTCAGGAGGGGAAGGACGTCTTTCACCAGCCCTTCCATTACTTTCTGGCTGATGAACTGAAATCAAAAGTGTTTTAATAGCATGCAATCTCAGATTATAACTAATATAAGTCTTAAACTGTGTTCTAGTACTGTACAGTACATTGAGTATCACACAGCAGATACTGTATACCATTTATTTTTAGACGTATAGTTCCATTAAAATCTACAGGAACTCATTGTGGATTCATTCATCTGATGCAGTACTTTTGATCACAACTGTACAATACTTACTTAATAATCTGAACATAGTCAAAATATTGCTAGGAAACAAAGCTGTGGATACATAATCCAGATATGATAATATGGATAACTTTACCTGGAGTAGACAGATCAATCTTTTTGTAAGTAATAGTCAAAGGAGCTTTCATATTAAAGCCTTTGGTCTCTGCAACAGCTGCAAGTCTCTCCAACATGTCCGACACTTTGAATCTTTGGCTTGGGTCAACTCTAAGTGTCCCTCTGATAAGTTCATGGAAACAGTCGTATTTGCCATCATTAGAAGGTATGGCAAAGTTTCCATTTACAATCCTGCAAGAAAAAAAATCTACATAAATTCCTCTACCATGTGAAGATCTATAAAGATAATGATGCAGTGTGGTACTCAGAAATTGCCCTCTTAAAAATCCCAGGATGTATCCGAGGGAAGTCAACCTGGTACCAGACCGATGTCAGACAGAAACTCTACCAATGAGTCATAAGGATAACACAAGGGTTCAGTATTCAAGATTCTGTCTTTACGATCACTACAGCAGGACTGTACAAGTAGTTTAGTAAAGTGAAAATTAAAATGCTTGCCTAATGAGAATTATTGTACAGTGTCGAAAGAGAGACTAGAACTGCTGTTTTTTCTTCACTGCATGTTTTAGTGGTTAGTAGAAACAGGGTGTTATGGAATAGGTGAATTGCTTGCAAAAAGTATGAGTATAGTAGTAAGGACTGTACAGTACTGTATATTCTACTATATCTAAGTCTTGATGCATACAATAAGAAACATGTCTTTTTCACACTCTACTTTCTGTAGGAAACTAAAAGTAATTATGTAAGTTGTGTTCTCTGGTTATAAACAACAGATGAGGATGATAGAATGAGGCAAAAAGAAAAAGAGGAGGCTAAGAGACAGGTTGCTATACATAATAGAGATGCTTGGGAGGAATAGATGTTTAAACATCTAAGATGGAAGACAAAAATGTTAGAACAGCCAAACTGATGAAGAAAGATAAGGATATTAACTGTACAAAACTTATTAATGATGAAAATGGTGAAATATAAGTGGCCTTTCACCTCTGCTATCCTATCCACACCTCCCCATATCATATAACACACTAACAGGCTGCCTCATGCCAGCTGTAATTTTAACCCTAATTTCAACTTATTTTTCATACTCTCAACTCTTTTTATGATCATTATGATAAAGAGGTTAATTTAGTTTTGAAACATTAGAGTACTAAACTGGGGTCTGTCTTAATTATATGCAAATGCAAACAGCAAATGCAAAGGAACACAAACATTTCCAGTAAATACTGTCCCATTCCCCACCTAAGTTTAGCTGAATCCTCAAAGGGATGTTTGAGGTAGCAGAGGTAGTACATTATGCAGCCTAGAGCCCATACATCTGCTTGAGGGCCCACAGGGTAGTTACTCCAGGTGTCCAGCATCTCTGGTGCACGATACATTGGTGTGGTGTGCTGTGCCATCTTAAGAAACATATACACCAGTGTCAAAATTAATTACCCTATAATGGCATTATACTATTATCCACAGAAGTTTTACGTCAACTGCCAACTGACAAGCTCTAATCAAAAATTAAAAGTAATTCATTTATTTGTAATAAAGGAAAGTAATTATACTTTTCTTCACAAATCCTCTCCCCCACTACTACAAACTGTACTTGCAAGAGAAGTTTAGGGTTCACATGACATAGGGTTGATAAGAGCTCTAACCTCATCTTCCAGCATGCCACGTTGATGTGCACTCCATCCGAGGTCAATCTCGTATGTCTTTGTCATGGCTGATCCAAAGTCACACAATTTAATATGACCCGATTCACTAATAAGCAGGTTCTCTACTTTCAGGTCTCTGTGAGTGATGGGAGGAGACTGGGCCTGGAGAAAGGACAAGAATTAAACCTTTAAAGCACCTAACAGTACCGGTATTTGTGTATTAAATCTTTACTAAACACTTGGGATTGAGACTTGATCTACAGTCTACAGTACAGTATATCAAAATGGAATTCAGTTGCAATCCAAAAAATATTCTACATGATTTGCACATAATTTTTTCAATATCCATACACAATTTATAAAAAATAATTACTTACTTTGTATTCATTCTAAAATCCTTTCCATAATGTTACCTAACTATTTCCTTTTTATAACTACCTCTTTCATTACTGTGAAGCTTCCTTCCTCTTTCTTGTACAGTATGATGCTCACTATACTAACCAGCAAGGAAACGGCACTCAAATATACACTAAATATAAGATATGTACATTGTCTATATGGTAGTAAACTATTAATATTACTATGAGCTGGTCTCTTCAATACTACAGGAAAGAGGAAGGCTATGTGGACAAGCAGCAAGATTTTTAAATATAAAGGGGCTACCTACTACTGTATACTGTATAGTCAAAACTCTCAATCAAAACTACTGGAGAAATTAAATCAGCAATTAACGAAAAGCCAACAAAGGCTGGCACGTCAGTTGCCTTTAAAGAGAAAACAGTACGATTCTTTCACAACTTGTGAATTAATCCCAAGGGAAGTATGCAGCCTAATGGTACAATACCTGCATATGCTGTACAGCCTTGGCAGTCTGGTACATAATGGAGCACACCTGACCCACTGGCAATAGCTTCCCATCAAGTAATCTTAATGCATCAACCAAAGATCCACCTGAAATAAATTTGTATACCGTTACTGTAGAATCAGCAGCAAAATTTCATGATACTATATGTACTGTACAATGACTATCACAATTTGACTGATAGTTGTAGTAATGTTGTGCATTTGAATTGTAGTACTGTAACTTGATACATTTAATATATTTTGAACATTAAAGGGGGTATCACACTAGCATCGCATACAAGGTTTTCGTTGGACTGGCAGAACAAAGTTTTGTGAACGAAATACAGTGGCGGCATTCGCGGGACGAAGATAGAATGTATTTCTAGCCAAGACAGTTCTGCATCTGCAGAAAAAAGTCAATAAATAATATATTAATATAAATTAATTCAATTAAAAAGGTGGATTAATATCGGCAAATATTTTTGAAAAAAAAAAAGCACTGAAAGTAGAAAATATGATATTGATATTTTACTCTATTTACATTCCGACTCCCGAGTAGCGAGTATAAGGATGTGTAGTCGTCATTGTATGCAAACATGAACAACAAATGAACCCTATGGTGGTCTTTCCTCTCCACTTCTTCAAAAATAACAGTTGCAAGGGCCAATGCAGACAAAAACTTGTCATCATCAACCACAAGATCCATTTTGTTGTCAGCCCGTGACAGTGTGATAAGTCCTGCTTCATCAGTTCTGATACCTTGTTCCAACAGTCTCATGAAAACCTTGTATACAGTATAACCGACATAAAATTACATTATATCATTATGGTATAGAAAACTCAATGTTGTCCTGTACCAAGGATTTTTGTGTCCAACTGTTCATACTAATACAGTATTAAGAACAAAATTATACTCATAAAAGTATAGAAAGTATTGCAGTTAGGCATAGTAATGTAAACACTGTAGCATGGGGTGAAGCCAGAATATAGTGGTGCTTGGGAGATAAAGTTTGAAGCGACTAACTAGACCAGATGCTTTTAATTGGACTGTAGCCTATATCCCACAAACACACATATTCTTATACTCTAAAACTAGGTTGCAAATATATTTCTTGAGTAATTAAAGTGTAAGACTGTCCACAATTAGAGAACACAATTAACAGAGGAATATATTAAAAAATATACATACCAGTACACAGTTCACTGAGTAAAAGAAACTCATTGCGGTTTTCTTTGCTCTGTGTTTTGTCAATAGCTGCAGCTGCTATAAATTCAACTATGTTCGGGTGGCCAGACAGCTGCTTTGAAATGGCTATTTCTTGACGAATAGAATCACATGCAGCTTGGTCAGCCCCCAATAGACGCTAAATGGGAAGATATACAAGTTGCTAATACTATTATATTATCATACAGAAATATTCATGTTTAGACATACCAGCAGTTGTTACTGATTAATTTGTATAAATCTAAAATACAATGTAAGAACAAGACTACTAACAAATTGTTTTTTACTTTATGGTATAAGTTTACTTATAAAACGTTTCCCTCAACATTATACAATAAATACCAGTAAACATAACAGGCACCGGCATCATACCGGTATTTGGTAACACTGAAATTATTCCTCAGGATTCCCCAAACTTTATTTCTGGTACCGGTACCACTTATACTGTACCATACATACCTTGAGTGCGTAGGTCCTGCCATTGGAAGAATCTTGAGCAACAAACACAAATGCAAAGCCACCTGTAATAGATATCAGAAATGTAGAAAATGAAAATATTACAAGTAAGGTAATAGTCTATAGTGTTAGACCATAATCTGGTTTGGACTGAAGGTACTGTATTCAGATTGCAATGTTTTTAGGCTTATCATTAAGTTACAGGGACCAAAAGACAGTCTCGAGTATATCTCTCAAAAATCCCTGCCTGACCACCTTGTCCTCACTATGTTAATTAATAAATCCATTTGTTTTGTCTTAACCTGAAATAAAAAAAAAAAAAAAAAAAAAAAAAAAAATATAATACCAATCTTACCTTGAGCAATCAACTAACTAACTTTACTAACCATAAAATAACTATTAACTATAAAATAACTATCCTTAACCTTAGGGAGAAAAACAAAATAACTTAAATACATAGAAAATCTTAATTATCTTCAACAATAAGCTTCCGTATACGAAGACTTACTAACTAACTAACTAACTAACTAACCATAAAATAATGGTATAACATTTTCTACACCTTAAAAATTAACAAACAAAAAATAAGTAAAAAAAAATCTTTATTTAGTTAGGGTACCTTCAGCAATAAGCTTCCGTATCCGAAGACTAACTAAATAACTAACTAACTCACCATAAAATAACGATATACCAAAATAACTTAACTTTGTCTCCACCTTAAAAAATAACAAACAAAAAATAAGTAAAAAAAATCTTTATTTAGTTACCTTCAGCAATAAGCTTCCGTATCCGAAGACGAATACCACTTATTTCCACATCCCTGCCCACAAATTCACTATCTGAGCCGGTACTGGTGCCTCCCAAGTACCCAAAAGCACTCCTAAATAGATCACCCATCACGACACCACATGGGAAAAACGAGAAAAATCAAATTAAAACTAATAGAGTGAGTTACTTCATGATGTTACTCCCACTGTCTGTGTCTGTGAGATCAACAACAATAGACGCCATGATTCAGTGTTGCCAGCTGCCAGGGATGAATGTCAGTGTTGCCAGGTCTGCTTGGTGGTGTCGTCGTTGTTGTTGTTGTTGTTGGTGGTGGTGGTGGTGTTGCAAATTGGTGCGATTATTTTTTCTCTCCCTAACTTCATCATCAATACTGTCTTAGAATTCCCTCCATTTTTTTTACTCACTAATTTCCTGTGTATGTGTAATGTTGAAGATGGTCGTATGTTGGTCATTTTCTCGATATTTCGTCTAGTAGAAATTTCCTCATTTGCTTTTCAACAATCTTTATATTTTTCCCCTTCTACCTCAAGAATTCCCTGTTTACACTTGAACTTTGACGAAATTTTCCTAAGTTCAACATCATAATTACCTTCTTTTATTCCTCACTAATTCCCTATTTTCTCATGAATATTGATGGTCCGTTTGGTATTTCGTATGGTAGAAATTTGCTCGTTTACTCTTGAATAATCTTGATGTAATTTCCCCATTGCTACCTCTAATTCTTCAGGTCTAGGAAAAAAATTCTATATTTGGCAACACTGCAATAGACGACATGACCGACCCGACCCTCACTCCCACACACACAGCACACTGACATACACACATTGAGTCGAGCATCACACTGCGCTAACCAACCACACCCACACAAATACTGCCCTAACCAACCAACTACACCCTCACACACTCCCACACACACATACATACACATTTTAACACACATACACACACATACTGAATTGAGCATCACAGGGTTTCCAGATCATTACCAGCGTTTTCTCAACTTTCCTGCACAACAGCTCAGCTCAAATACCGCCAATATCTCGCCAAATTCTCTAACCAAATACCGCTATAAACCGCCAAACTCAAAATCGATTTAATTTCCCTTAAGAGGTTGTCTGAGTTTGCTATTCTATCTAACCTACAAGGGTAAGGAAAAGTATAGTATAGAAGAAGACTGGGTGATTAACCAATGACAGAATTTTATGCTTTTTAACTTTCTGCTACAAGAATTACCCATTATTCTATCTGTCACTCACATACACCCCCTCACTCACACATATACATCTCTACTGTTTTCAATGAAATATGTAAAGGTAACTTAATGAAACGACTCTCAAATTTCTCCCTCAAATTTTTGACACAATTATAATATGTTGAAAATACTATAGACCCACAGTATAACCGTATTATCAAATTCTTTATTATCAGTGGAGAGAGAGAGAGAGAGAGAGAGAGAGAGAGAGAGAGAGAGAGGAAAGATGGGGACCACTGATACGCTCCGTGAATTCGAGGGCAACTGTCATGCAACCGTACAGACACCTCACTTTTATATTGAGTTAATCTGTTTCTTGGCTTTGTTTGCCATTCCTGAGCCTGACCCTATGTATGTGGTGCACGACAGATCACCAATACATACAAGCACAATCGTAAGAGATTAGTTCACTCCACAGCCCGAATTTATAGTAATTGATTGGCCATCAAAGGGATATGATTGCAACCCCATCGAAAACCTGGGGGGAATAATGGTTAATGAGTGGAGGCCGGGTAGTCTGGGTAGAGGAGAAGACCAGCTGAGCGTTTGTAAAGAGAAAAGTAATGCAAGTGTGGGAAGGAAGGAATAAGAATGACTCCTGACATATGTAGCAAGATTGTTGATTCGATACAGACTGGACTCAACTGGAGGAGGTAATGGAAGCTGGGGGAAGGTGGACAAAATATGGAGAAAATAATTTTGCATAATGCATAATGAAAATGATTTGTGTTGCGTGCATAACATTAATGTAAATAAAACCATTTATTTATGGAAAATAATATTGTTATATATATATTTTGCTAGCATAATATTGGGTTGATTTGCTTAATTCTTACATAGCCATAAAAAGGGTGTATGTAATTGAAGATATAACAAAAATATTTACGTTAAATTGCATAAATAAAACTTGAATTATATTGTTTAATTTATTCCGTGATGCATTTTGTATTGTTAATTAAAATCTCTTCAACGCAATAAATATTATATGGTCACTACCTTAGGCAAAATTTCGAAATCCCTTAATAATCATAAAGTAACAATTATTATCATAATATTATCGCATTGACTAAGATTTTTTATATTTTTTCATTAGTAAAATATAAGGCCATAACAATTATAATAGTATTAAGAAATAAACAAGAGAAAGAAGACGCAGCATTACAGAGTGAAAATTATAGGTTTACAGGGAATACTGTGTATGTATATGTATATTGGTTGTATTATTATATCTGTATAAGTATGTATTTATTTATCTGTCTATCTCGTTATATATTTACATAAACTCTCACCCCCCCCTCTTTCTCTCTCTCTCTCACACACACTCTCCCTCTCTCTCTCTCTCTCTCTCTCTCTGAAGGGTCTTGACGCGGTAGGAATCAATGAGCTCCATCCAGATTTATTTTTATTTTATGGTCTTCACAACTCCCCACAAACAACAAAGTGAGACATTGGAACTCTTTTTAAATGTATATATCCATTATTATTATTATTATTATTATTATTATTATTATTATTATTATTATATAGGGTGGGGCAGACTAAGTGGAACGATACGGGGATGAGGTGGAGCAGGTTGTATAGTCAGGAGTGGTGATGGTGGAACAGGGATGAAGGGAAAGAAAGGGGTGTATGGAGTGGTCCTAGATTAGCATTGAGTGTGGAGGGAAGGGGACAGATAAGTTGTAAGGTAAGTCGTGGGGAGGGAGGAGGAGGAGGAGGAGGTGTATGCATGGATGGGGCAGGTGGTGGTGGTGGTGTCAAGGTGGTGGTAGTGGTGTTGTTGGTGGGACTGGCACTCGAGTAGCTCAGTGCCCCGCTGACGGAGGTGGAGTGAGGTTGTATGTCAGTGTGTCTCCCATCACGCGTCCCGCCACACCTTCACGAAAGAAAGTCCACATTCACGAACCATGACTGAATTCACACAAACTGAGATAATAAAACCGGAAGGGGACAAACTACACATGATATCAGTGTAGGAAGTGAATAGATAATAATTATAGCTTCAATTTTGTGTTAAAAGAGTAAATTAAATTACCATTGGTTGTGGAATGAAAAGTTATAAAAGCACTGATGCAGATAATTATCAACTGGTCATTGAAAAAAAACCCTGCATAGATCTGCAACGCACTGTAAAAATGATAAATCAAATAATAATCTATATATAATGACCAAAAATATAACGATGGAATAATTGTGTTACGGTGTGATGGTAATAATATGTGAGACTCAACTATTGAACACTATATATATACCAAAATTGTGACACCCATAGATATAATATATATCTTTAGTAATATACAACTCCAAACAAACAAACAAACAAACAAACAGGCAAACAACAATAACAATAAATTCACAAATCCTGGATGAGATGAGGATAAGGAGGATGAGGAGGATGAGGAGGATGTGTTTGACGAATAGAACTGACGAGGCTGGATGCTATAAAGTCGAATATATACCCAACAAGTTCATTAAAAGAGTATAGCATATAATTGTATACTTTTGATAGACTGGTGAAGCGCCTTGATTCCTTCAAAGTACAGTAATATACCAAGTAGGAAAACAGACCCATACATACAGATGAATAATAATAATAATAATAACAATGTTATCCTGTTGCTTGGAATAGTTTGGAGGAATCATTTGCTCCTACAGATTTACACCAGCCAAAACATTGTGCTATTATATACACCCTTATTTATTTAATATTTTTTTATTTAACCAAAAATAATTATACAAAATATCGATTGCTACTGAAAACAAAATATATACCAGCATTGTCTTCAAATTATAAATGTCAGGTGGGGTGTTGGGTAATAACAGGTGTGGTGTGGGTAATGACACGTGTGGTGTGGGTAATGACAGGTGTGGTGTGGGTAATGACACGTGTGGTGTGGGTAATGACAGGTGTGGTGTGGGTAATATTAGGGTTTGTAATAATACCAATAAGCAATACAAACAAATAATAACAACAATAATAATAATAATAATAATAATAATAACAATAATAACCCCTCTAAACCCCCCAATGCACCCACCCAAGCCTGTCCCCCTATTCCCGCACCCCCTTAAAAGTTCCTCAAGCTGTCTGACGGAACAGCCTCGAACACACACACATAAGTTGTATAGGAATATGAACCTCTTGCTTTTTGTCTATTTTTTCTAGTTTATATATATTTTTTTTACAATGCTATATTATTCTTTTCCTAGTCTGATGCACCTAACTTTACTTAACCCAAAAGATGCTTGCTTGCTTGCTTGCTTGTTCCCTGTACCCACACCCACACGTGATGTAGTCTGAAGAGAACGTGATGCATTACGAAGGCAAAACGTGATGTAATCCTCAGAACGGGTCCATCCAGATCTGGTAATCCCTCAGGAAAGGTTGTAATCCCACATACAACTTGGGCCCCGTGATCACCAGAGAAAGGCGACCAGAGAAAGGCGACACAAGGCCAGGCAATAACTCGGCTCACCTGGCAAACACCGGGATTAACAAGTTCCGTACAAAGAGAGAGAGAGAGAGAGAGAGAGAGAGAGAGAGAGAGAGAGAGAGAGAGAGAGAGAGAGAGAGAGAGAGAGAGAGAGAGAGAGAGAGAGAGGAGGGAAGGCAAAGGTCAGGTCTATATGGTCAGGTCACAGGTTTTGGCTATACATACATACATACATACATACATGGGGGGGGGGGGTCACAGGTTCTAGCTATACATATATACATACATACATGGGGGGGAGGGGGTTGCTGCTTCTGCTGGGTTTCTTTCTCCTATTCCCAAATCGTGAAAGGTTGGTTGGTTGGTTGGACGGTCGTGGGAAAGAGAGGTGGCTGGCTGGCTGGCTGTACTTTCTTTCTCACGCCTCCCAAAGTATAGCAAAAAGACAGACAAGGGAAGAAAGGCGTTTTAGTTCTCTGTTCTCTTCTTATTACTTGCGTTAAAAGTTTTGAAAGTCTACGGACATTGACACACACTTTTCACTTGCTTCCAATAACGAGGTCCGCTTTTCGTTATAATTTCAAAAGAATGCACACATAACTTTTTACGTAATCCTGCTAATAGACAAACAAACAAACAAACAAACAGACAGACAGACAGACAGACAGACAGACAAACAGACAAACAGACAAACAAACCGAACCAAACTCATAATCTCCTGACTGAGATGATAATATAAGATGATTATATTTAATAAGAAGTTCATGGATGGATGGATGGATGGAAAGAAGTAAAGAAATAGACTATATCCACTGAAAGCAATATATTATAAGATTTAGGTGATATATTCTTACATTTAGATCTCCTATAATTATTCCTTCTGATCCTCCTCTCATACTCTATCTATCAGCGACACAAGGTAACGAAAATAAATTATATAAACTAAAGAAGTAGCATTGTCTTAGAAAACACCATAGGGATGGAATTGACATACATGAAAGGTGTGTGTGTGTGTGTGTGTGTGTGTGTGTTCTCCAATTAAATTTCTCGTGGCTCGGTTCTGATGTAAAGTTGGAGATCAGAAATAATATATATAAATAAATAAGTACAACAACAACATCTACAATTATTATAGACAGACAGTGAAAACAAAAAACCTATTTGCACTCTACGTAAAGCCCTTCCATCCTCCAATAACAACAACAACAACAACAACAACAAAAACATATAACACCCACCCACCCACCTACACACACACACACACACACACACACACACACACACACACACAACACAACACAACAACAATAACCAATTCTATAGAGTGGTTTAATGTCAGGGTCAGACGTTTCACAACTTTGCAGACGAGACTACGAAATTTTTCAGGATAGCGTTTTATCACTCACTCACTCACTCACTCTCTCTCTCTCACTCACTCACTCACCCATTCTCTCACTCACTCACCCATCACTCACTCACTCACTCACTCACTCACCCATTCACTCATTCACTCACTCACTCACTCACTCACTCACCCATTCACTCACTCACTCACCCATTCACTCACTCACTCTCTCACTCACTCACTCATTCACTCTACCTACAGGTGCACTTCTATATAAACATCATTTAACTGAACTTTCTTTGATCAGCCAAACTTTATCTCAATATCAAAGGTTTCATACATTCATGGTGCTTATGTATGTATGTGTGTGTGTGTGTGTGTGAAAGAGAGAGAGAGAGAGAGAGAAAGAGAGAGAGACAGGTACAGTACACACACACACACACACACACAAGGCAGAGGGCAGAGTAAAAAAAATCTACCACGTTCATTCGAGGTGCCTACACGACCACCTAAAAAAGATGAGATTACAGTCAGCCACATAACCTCCTTTCCACGAAGCCCAGGTGGGAAGGGGGAGCATGAGGGGGTGGGGATGGGTAGTGTGTGTGTGTGTGTGTGTGTGTGTGTGGAAAGAATCAATGAGAGGACTGACACAATAATGAAGGGAAGTGTGGTGAGGTGTGGTGTGGGTGTGTGGGAAAGGGGGTTATGTGGGTGTGGTGTGGTGGTGTGGGAAAGGGGCCACAGCTGCATGTTTGAATTTGATAATAATAATAATAATAATAATAATAATAATAATAATAATAATAATAATAATAATAATAATAATAATAATAATAATAATAATAATAATAATAATAATGATAGTAATAATAATAATAATAATAATAATAATAATAATAATAATAATAATAATAATAATAATAATAATAATAATAATAATAATAACAATAAGTGTGTTGTTGTCATGGTGAAGAAAAATAACTACAGTATCTATCAAGAATCATCGGGGAGGAATGGCAAAATTATAATGTTAAGGCGAATGTAAGCGAAATAATAGCGGAAAAAAAGGTGTGAGTGAGCCGCGCGTTGAAGAGAATAAAAAAAGATGATTATTACTGTGAAAGGACGTGAGGGAGAGAGTGAAGAATTTAAGGTTATAGTGTGTAGGTCATTGTCAGGTGAGGTCAGGTCAAGTTGCAATTAAGCAGAGTGATGCAGAGAGAGAGAGAGATAAAGAGAGAGAGACGAGAAAGGGTGAGAATGGGTGAGAAAGAGTGAAAAAGGGTGAGAAAGAGTAAGAAAGGATGAGAAAGGGATGAGAAAGAGTGAGAAAGGGTGAGTAAATGAATCAGAGTAAGAAAGAGGGGGGGGGGGTAAGGGGTAAGGGGGAAAGTGGGGGGAAGGGGGTAAGGCAGGTCAGAGAGGAGTGGATGGCAGACGAGATGGAAGGAAGGTGATAAAAACTTTGAAGAGAAGCCTAAAGCGACCCGCTGATGAGCCTATGTAGCCCTAATGATCCGGAGGGGAGAGAGAGAGAGAGAGAGAGAGAGAGAGAGAGAGAGAGAGAGAGATAGGTTCATTGATAGAGGAATAAATCTCACAGCAAAAAAAAAAAAAATGAGTGAGGAAAGGTAGCGACGAAAGATGGTGAAAATCAGGTTAGATGAAAATAGCGAGCTAGGAAGTCTATTTATAAGGAAGGAACTGCCTGCCTGTGCTTGGTGGTGAATGATATATAGTGCTTTTAAGGCCTCAGGTTATATGACAGAAATTGATGACCAGGGAAAAGGGGAAGGAAAGTGACGAAGAGGAATGGAAGGAAGGAAAAGGGAAGAGGAATGGAAGGAGGGAAGAGGGAAGGGGAATGGAAGGAAGGAAGAGGGAAGGGGAAGGAAGAGGGAAGGAAAATGGAAAGAGGGTATAGGGAAGGGGAATGGAAAGAGGGATGAAGGAAGGGGAACTGAGGGTATAGAAAGTGAAGGAAGAAATGAAATAAAAAAGTGGAAAATGAACGACTACTTTGAACGGAGAGATGATTATGATAATTAATCGTAACAAAACACTGTCTAATCAGAACGTATTAGATAGCATGCAGATATTCCCACTGCCATAACACACACACACACACACACATACAAAGACAAACACACACACACAAAATAAAAGTGCACACACACACACACACAGTAAAATGACACACTTAGATTAGATACACACACACCTATAGGTTACACACACACACACACACACACACACACACACACACACACACACACAGACACACACCACACACACACACAAGATTCATGATAAAAACACCACCACCACCACCACCACCACCACCACCAGTTCTCTCTCTTTCTCAATACAACCAACCAACCCTCCCTCCCTCCCTCCATTCTGTGCTGGAGGCCAATCAACATCTGCCTCATATCCTCCAGCCTCAGGACAGACAATCACAAGAAGAAAAGATCGAAGAAGAAAAGGTGGAGTTAGATAGAAGGTGTATCAACTCTCCCCTTCCTCACATCCATGCATCCGGCTTGGTGAGACCTGGAATATTTCTCTCATCTACCTCACTGTAGTTTTGTGAGAGGTGGAATATATCTCCCTACCTCTCCCTGGTTTTGTGAGAGGTGGAATATCTCTCATATACCTCTCCCTGGTTTTGTGAGAGGTGGAATATCTCTCATATACCTCTCCCTGGCTTTGTGAGAGGTGGAATATCTCTCCCTACCTCTCCCTGGTTTTGTGAGAGGTGTAATATCTCTCATATACCTCTCCCTGGCTCTGTGAGAGGAGGTGTGAGAGGTGCACCATATCTCCTCTACACATCCTTCTATATAATTCTACTGGGACTGCCAAGACTGACGCCACCCAGACCGAATCATCTCAGCTTTGTTTACGTCCACACGGGTGAGTACGTCTTGACACACTTTCGGCTACATAGTTAAAATTAGATCCGTCATTTCAGAAGCTTTTATAATTTGATATTTCTTACGTAGTTATGTGGTTAATTGATTAGGTTACGTGTCTCAATTCAGAAGTTTATTTAATTTTATTTCTTACGTTGTTATGTGGCTAAATGATTTTTATTTATTATGTTGCTATGAGGATAAATGATTAATTAGGTTATGTTTGTCATTTCAGAAGCTTAAAATTATAATTTGATTTCTAATGTTGATATGAGTGAATTACAACTATTTATTTGGCTTGATATAAGTTGTGAAGTTGTAATGGACGTGTCAGTCAGAAAGTGTTGTAGATTTAGATGTTTAATTAAGGGAAGGTTTTCTTGTTGGTGAATTGAAAAGTCTCTGATTCCTACAAACATATATATAGGCCACACAACAGACACTCTCAATGGTACTATATATGGGGGGTCTGTTTCGTGGTGGTGGCATATATAGTTAGGAGGAATCAACAACCTTCCCATTTACCAACCAGACATACAGTACAACCTCCTCTTTAAGGCTGTGTGTATATAGACGTGTTATTTATGGTTCAACAGGAATAATGGTTTAACCTTTGGATGTCAGTCAGGTCAGTCGTGTTTCCTTCCGACAACAGAAACAGAAATGTAATTATTATATATATATATGCATTTGTATTTAGACTTTATCGTTATGCACAATATGTAATGCACACATACACACATACACACACACACACAAATGTATATATACACAAATTGCACCGGCGGCATTGCCACGGAATTGTGTGTGAAACTGTACACGCTAAATTAATTCATGTTGGAGTTCTTTGAGAGAGAGAGAGAGAGAGAGAGAGAGAGAGAGAGAGAGAGAGAGAGAGGAGAGAGAGCAAAGCGAGAATGGAGGGTAAGAAGTGAAGGCATCAATAATTCTCACTTCTCCCTCTCTCTCTCTCTCTCTCTCTCTCTCTCTCTCTCTCTCTCTCTCTGTTGGTCACCTCGTCATCACGGCCTCAAACTCTTTTCATTTCCGCACCAACTCTTGAAAATGACCTCAGCACGTGTGTGTGTGTGTGTGTGTGTGTGTGTGTGAGAGAGAGAGAGAGAGAGAGAGAGAGAGAGAGAGAGAGAGAGAGAGAGAGAGAGAGAGAGAGAGAGTGTGTGTGTGTGTATGTGTGATGTAGAGAAATGTGTGTGTATATATATATATAGAGTAAAAGTGAGAGAGAGAGAGAGAGAGAGAGAGAGAGAGAGAGAGAGAGAGAGAGAGAGAGAGAGAGAGAGAGAGAGAGAGAGAGAGAGAGAGTGTGTGTGTGTGTGTGATTTACAGAATTAATGTGTGTGAACGAATGAGTGTGTTCGTATAAAAGAGTATATAAAACATGTGAGTGTATGAGTTTGAGTGACTGTATGAATGTGTGTGTGTGTGTGTGTGTGTGTATCATGAGTGTATAGATGAATGTTTGTAATGAACTCTACCCTGCATGTATGGTTTATGAAAGTTTATTAATACCATCAATGTTTCCTCATATAAGTCAATTTACCCTTTTCCAAAATGATATATTGAGTTTGAAACTATGTGTACTGCTTTATCTGTATATACTGTATCTATCTATCTACATGTATCTCAATTAATTAACGTGATTTGACACACATTCCTTTATTATTATTATTATTATTAAATTGGAGGTTAGTGAGTCCTTCAAATATTGCCACGAAACACACACACATGTACACACACACTCTCTCTCTCTGTCTGTCTGTCTGTCTGTCTCTCTCTCTCTGGCACAATCACACACACACACATTTCTCTACATCATACACACACACTCCCTCCCTCCCTCTCTCTCACTCTCACTCTCTCAGTCTCCCTCTCTCTCTCTCTCTCTCTCTGTCTACATCAATACAGTGTACCCACCCAGCTTATGCCAGCACAATTCAGTTTAACTCGAAGATACCACCAAGTTTATGATGTGTGGGGAACGAGTGAAGTGAGGAAATGAACAGGCAGAAATAGTGAGGTTTGGCAATACAATAGTCAAGAATATGGAATGAGAAAGTAGGTGAAGAAAAAAAGAGTGTGGAGGAAAGAATTAAAGTTAAGAATGGAATATATATTTAAGGTGAAATGTTTGGAAATAGTATATGAGGTGAGGAAATAGGCAGGTAGGAATCGTAAGGTCAAGAATATGGAATGGGAAAGTAGATGAAAGAGAAAGAGTTTGGAGTAAAGAATGATTAAAGTAAAGGAGATAGATCTATATAAGTCGGAGTGTTTAAAATTAGTGAGGTGAGGAAATAGGCAGGAATATAATAATTATGGACTGCAAGAGAAAGGAGGTGAAAAAAGAGAAAGATGTGAAGTGTGGAGAGAAAAAAACAGAATATGAAGTTAACGAAGGATTTAAAAAGGAAAAAGAATTAAGGAAAATGGGAATGAGGAAAACGAACATATTATCTTTTTTTCTCTCTATTTCCATGTATATATATATTTTTAAAGTGAAGTATATACATACAAGTAAAGGAAGACTGAAGGAAAGTGGATGGAAAGGTTTGGAAAGTGAAGAATGACCATAACTCGCAAAGTGGAGCTAGAAGGGAGAGAAGGAGAGAAGGAGAGAGGAAAGGAAATGGAGTTTGGAAAGGAGGGAGGGAGGGAGGGAGTGAAGGAGCGAGGAAAGGAAATGGGGTTTGGAAAGGAGGGAGGGAGGGAGGGAGGGAGGGAGAGAGAGAGAGAGAGAGAGAGAGAGGAAAGGAGATAGGTTTTGGAAAGGAGGGAGGGAGGGAGGGAGAGAGTGAGCGAGCGAGAGAGAGGAAAGGAGATAGGGTTTGGAAAGGAGGGAGGGAGGGAGTGAGAGAGTGAGCGAGCGAGGAAAGGAGATGGGGTTTGGAAAGTGGTATATAATATAATCCTGGACCGAGTGAGAGAGGTCAGTCCATTCCACTATACTGTATATACCAGGGAATTCAACCAACCCAACCCAAACCAACCAACCAACCCAACCACTCTCTGCCTCACCTCGGGGTCTCAGCTTATATTATTATAGGGTCCAGCCTCGCCTCCACCTCACAAAGAACCCACACTCTATACCCCCCCTTACCCTACACACACACACACACACACAAACACCCTCCAAAGATGAGAATGGAGTGAAAAAGGGAAGTGTAGGAGATTTATTTTGTTTATCTTTTTCTTTTTCTCTATCTCCTCTTTCTCACTCTTTTTTCTCTTTCTTTATCTTCTCATTCTCTATAGTAAAAAGAAGGGAAGTGATGGTATAGACAAATAAATGACAGAATAGATAGAGAAATAGGAACTCAAAAGACCTAGAAATATTGTCTAAAAATCTCGAAAAATTGGTTTAAAATATCGAAAAATTGGTTTAAAATCTCGAAAAATTGGTTCCAATTAAGAGACAGACATGACAGAGATTATAATATATACAATGAAGAGAGAGTCAATTAAGGGGGTGCTGGAATAGGGGACAGGCTTGGGGGAGGGTTAGGGGGGTGCGGGAATAGGGGACATATTATAGGCTTTCAACCCACCCCAAGCCTGTCTTCCTATTCCTGCACCCCCCTAACCCCCCCCCAAGCCTGACCCCTACTCCCGCACCCCCTTAATTAATGGAGCAGCAAAATAGTCTATATAACAGCATCACACATGTATATAGGCCCTTGTTGCTCTGACTCTGTTAATTACGTATATACAGACTCGTAAGATTACCCACAAGCAATTACACAGGCACACAGCAAATGTTTACATACACACACACACACACACACACATACATGCAACTACATACATACATACACCCAGATATGTTTAGGGAAACGTTTTATTTTGTCGACATAGCCTAATTATTATTATTATTATAGCCATTATTATGCTAATAGCAGTAAATGTATTTGTTTACTATCAAAACTATTTAATATACTCATAAATAAATAAATGTCTATTGTGATAATGCAAAGACGAAGGAAAAGTAATAAATTATATAATTATATATTTGTTCCCAAACCCAAGTAGGTACCGAGCAATCAGTTTGTGTTGTTAAATATGGGGAATTTACCCTAGACATGGGGAATTAGAGGTAGCAATGCTTTAGAAATGATTCAAGAATAAATGGAGAAATATCTACAGGACAAAATATTAAGATGCAAATACTCCAGGGAATTAGTGAGTAAAAAAATAAAAAGGAGGGAAAATTCTAAATGTGAAGCTGGACCTGGCAACATTGCAGTCCTTTGTGAACTTGTGGTGTGGAGTGGATTACGCTTCTTCCTCGTTTTTTTTTCGTTATATTAAGCGTTATATAGAGTGTGTTGTGCAATATTACGGTAACACGCCTCCTGCTGACATCACAGAACACTATTAGGTTACTCTGTGTTAACGTAGTCATCTGATATAGTGATAAACAAGAGACAATACTTAGACGGGTGAGGTTGACAACATGGCGAGCACGAGGTAAGAACAATTTTTCGTTTTATTAATTAATTTATTTATTAAGTTATTTTTTTTATTTGGTTATATGGCAGTGGTGTCAAATAATCAATCAATAAATCGATCAGTTAATCAATCACTCTTGTCTGTTGTTGTGGAGCTTTAATCAATATTACATCTATATTATATGTTATTGCGAAGCCTTATATCAACCATGCAATCAATCAATCAATCCCGTCAATGTCATTTACAGTTTGTATTGTTGTTTGCATTGGATCTGGTAGGAATAGTTGGGTATTGTGCTTTTTTTTCACTGTTGTAATGTTAAGTAATATTATTCTCGTATAAATATTCACAAGCAACACTGGCTTTCTCAAAAAAAAACAACCTTGCTTTCTTTGTAACATATTTCAATGACGGAATACATATTATTATCATCGATGGCAGAAATTCCGTGACAAATTTTCCCAAGGTAGCCTAACTCGTCTGACAATGTACAGCGTGCAAAAACGTCCTTCGTACAGTAATATGCAATGTGTTCTTGGTTTCCTAGAAGTAGATACCGGTAATTATTATAGTTATGATACTTAACCATAAAAGCTTTAGAGAACTGCGTGAATATGCCTTTGTAAAGCAGGTAACTGAATTCGCTAAATAGGCTTTAAATAGGCTACAATTGTTTGTTATTTTCCGTGTGCTATGTGGAGGTATGGTGGTAGTTGTAGTACCAGTAATACATTATTGTGTAACATATTACAGTTTGTGCTATTTAATGAAAAACGTTTAAGGCACTTATAATGACGTGAAAGGTTTGGCTGACTGTGGGTAGCCTAGGTGGATGCAAAGGAAAATGGTTCTTTGGTACTTTAACTAACTTCTTTATGCAACTGAATTGAATTTATCTCGGAATGTTATCAGTTATCCAAAAAAATATATTTGCTGATGATGAACTATATAAATATGAAAATAATTATTGTAATATTATAAGCAAGACTCATACCGAATGAATTGAGGTGTGAACTAGTACTGAGAAACGAACAGTTAAAGTTACGTCGTCACTATGTACTGTACTGTTCTGTACGTCAGAAAAATTACAGTTCCTTATTCTGATAATGATGAGGCATGAGTTTGATAACGTCTAAAACCTTATTATTCAAATTTGAAATGTTCTAAAATGTGATGGTGATTTTTTTGTACCGCAAATGCGATTTAGCAATCAGTGTTTACACAGTACTCTTGTACTTTTGTAAGTGTAATGCTAGAAATAAGCCCAAAACGTGAATATAATGTACACTACTCCAACCTGTATAAAGTTCATTGTTCCAACTTCAAGTAATCCTATTAGCAAAACGTTTCCACCATAACAAACCCACTGATGCATAACTTTAGCTAAGATATCTGAGGTGCATTACCCGTGGTAGGCTAGAACTTAGAAGTAAATTCATCATAATGCATTACTCAAGCCGGTATAAATCCCTAAAAAGGGCATTTACCCGAGTCATAAAACATGTAATACTTAGGTTAGGGCGTGAACCCATGAGTCAGGAAATTCGCAGAGCTGGGGGTAATAAATCATGAAGCCCTACCACCCAACACTACCCACCACCACCTCCTCTGCCTTCCCACACCTCAAACCTCCACCCCACCCCCCAGGCCCCCACCCTCTCCTCCATTCCTTCTACCTTCTTTCACTGTGTGCCTCCTCCTCTTCCATCACCTCCGTTCTCTCCAAGTCTCCTCTTTAGATTTTCTCTGCCACTTCCTTTCATTACAACCTCCTTCCATCTATAACCTCCTCTTACCGTACCGGTACTTCATAATTTCTCTTGCTTCATCATCACCTCCCTTCCTCTCCACACCACTCCAACAGTCGCCCACGCCACCCATCATTGGTAAGGCTGGGGTCGCCTCATTGCCAAATCTCTCATGTTGGAGGGAAAGTTTAAAGTTGTTTTCTCAGAGTGGCTGATTACTACAAACTAGGTCACTAGAACGTTAGAATATTTTCCTCCACAAGAAAAAAACAAAGCACAAGCACCGTTTGAGGAAGGAACACAAATTATTATTCATGAAAATGTTTCCCTCACACAGGCATTATTACTTGAAAAAAACTCGAAAGTAAAACTTGTTCCTGAATAAAAAAAAAGTTGTTAAAATTTCATGCTTTAGTTTCGTGCTCCTTTTCCGTCTAGTAAAACTACGTTACTTTCTTCCAACTTTTCGATGGCTTAAGGACACCCGAGAGCGGAACAAATCTGTCCTTAGAATGGATGATAAAGACGGAGAACGAAGTAAGTGGGTGCTCGTGCGACAAAGACATTGTCAGCTTACAGGAGATAAGGCAGGTTAAATTTATTCAAGTCCCGTTTAGGTGAGAACCAATTGAGCGTAATCGATTCTTAGAGAAAGAGGAGACGAGACGGCTGCCGAAGTAGAAAGGCCTACATAGAGAAGAGGGATAGCAAGATTAGATGATAAAATATGGATAGAAGTGATAATTGAAGTCATGAACATGTAAAACTGAAATTTCTTGACACATGAGTTGAAACTGCAGCGTCGTCACAACATGAGTTGAAACTGCAGCGTCGTCACAACCCGAATTAAAACATACTATACATCCAGGTCAGAGAAAACGGAGCCTATTTCCTTGTAGCATGAGAAACTTGGTAATGTTGCGGCCGGCAGGGGAGGGGAGGGACGGGTAGGGTTGGGGCGGGGCTGGAGGCCGTCGCTCCACCCAGAATTTACGGTGCCACACGATAAACTCAGTGTTGGAAAATGTCGATAATATCCCCTTCAGGTCCCCGCTACCAAATTGGGGACGAGAAGGGAACGAGGCAGAGGGTTGGTTTAGGGGTATGAGGGTATGGCCAAATATAATAATGTGTTACTATTTTAGAATCTCGTGACAAAACCAATTAACCACCATGCAAAAGACAACTACGTTACTTTTCACTTAATCCTTGTTGTAAAAGACGGTAGCCTACTAGTTATTAAAAAAGAAAGACTATTGTGTTCGAATAAATAGAACAATCACACGAAGACATTGTTGTATAAAGATTATGTTTGGTACGTACGGTGTAAAACCTCTTGTCGATAAAAAGATCACTGCTTTGAACCCATGCTCACTTCACCAACAAGTCAAAGAATAATATTGTACCCCTTCGTCTCATGTTTGTGCCAGTACTATGTTTACTGTATAATATATTTTTTGTGAGTTGATTCTAGTGTATATATGTAAATTATAGATGATTCGTATTATTAGTCATGGTTTGTAAAAGTATGTAAATTCTAAATGATTTTTATTATTAGGCTAGTCTTGGTTTGTAAATCTACCTTTACAGTCAAATTTAGGAATGAAGTAAAGGAGAGAACAAGAACATTTTTTCAGATAAATAGAAAATTATTTCTATGATAGCAAAAATATTCTCAGGACTGTCATGTGCAAACTGTCCGAAACAAATTGATCTCGCAGTGTTATTTTATATATATTTTTATATTATTTATTTATACATACATTTTTATTTTATTTTTATTTGGGGGGGGAGGGTAGACTTCTGATGCAAGCTGGATAATATTCAGAAGTTGTCAGCAGTCGTTTGAATGTTACTAGATTGTCTGGGTAAATGGCTTTCGTGTAAATGGAAGGTGTGAATTTATTGTAGGCTGCTCTGTTAGGTTATCTTACATCAGGCAGTTGGTACATTTCCTTCCTCACCCCTCCTCTTCCTCTCCACCTTAAACTCTCTCCCAGTGGTCGTCTGTCGTAGTAATATTCGTGCATCTCCACAACCAGAAAACATTTGTACTGAATTGCTTATAGAATATCAGATTTGGCTTGCAATTCTCCACTCCACTTCCCATGTAGCGGCTAAATCCTTTTGTCCACGTGTGCCTTTGTGTCAACGTGATGGCTGTAAATCAACTAGTCTACTACAACTATATAATATTGGCCCAAATACAGAGACAGCAACAGAGAGTCAGGTGCCTCCACCACTATACATGACAGGAACAGTGGAGAGATTTGATATCCTGCCCCGCTACCAGTAGTAAATAGAAAACAAATGAAACGTCAACAAATGCAGTTTGTTGTCGCTTTTGATGTTGTGACAACGACTTTCTGTGTGTGTTCTCTCTCTCTCTCTCTCTCTCTCTCTCTCTCTCTCTCTCTCTCTCTTCTCTCTCTCTCTCTCTCTCTCTCTCTCTCTCTCTCTCTCTCTCTCTCTCTCTCCATGTGTGTGTGTGTGTGTGAGAGAGGGGGTATGACGTGTGTCGACCAGTGATGGTCGCTGCACCACGGAAATTGGCCACATATCAAGAATTGCCATAAAATAAATGAATATACGATGAGAACTCATATAAATTCATGTTTTCTCTCCACAGTTACGGAAAAATATTCCATGGGCCTCAAATTGGTAAAAGTAAAATATTATAAAAGGGGACAATGTAAATGAATACGTAAATGAAATCGTTGTCATTAACATATAGATTTACCGTAGGAAAAACAAAACAAAAAGTAGATCATAATGGCATAAATGTTTTAATACAAGTTGGGTGTATGTGTGTAGCCTATGGAGGTAGTAATCTGATCCTACTGGTGACTCCACCTATATAGTTCCATAGTGTAGCCTATACAATTGTAAGTAACAGTTGAAGGAGATAGTAATACTCACAGCACCAGAGATGAACATAAAACAATGGTTATCTGTTGCTTGGAATAGTTAGGAAAAATTATTTGCCCCAGATTTACCAGTACTGTAGTATCCCCTTTCTTACAAGAAAACGTGATAACGCAATAAGTAGGCTAGGCTATAGCCTAATATGGTATTAGTTGTTTGTTACTCCTTGCCACCGCTAAAT
This sequence comes from Petrolisthes manimaculis, assembly GCA_034508575.1. Classification (NCBI taxonomy): domain Eukaryota; kingdom Metazoa; phylum Arthropoda; class Malacostraca; order Decapoda; family Porcellanidae; genus Petrolisthes; species Petrolisthes manimaculis. Next base: position 78,448 of record JAWZYT010004309.1, read on the forward strand.
ATTTAAAATGGTACATAGGAATTCGATGAGCCCCACAGAACTTAGTAATGAAAACAGTGTTCTGAATTATTTCCTATTACTTCCACAAACTAACCTAATACTATATATACAAATTCATTCATCCAACTAATAACTACATTCTCTCTCAATGATAAATGCTGCCCTCTCTCTCTCTCTCTCTCTCTCTCTCTCAATGAAAAATGCCATGGCCTCGCAAAGTTTGTGTGTGATTATGGATGTAGCCTGTGTACTGTATGTTTTTACACTTTAGCAACACAAGGCTTGGAACTGGTGTAGGATTGGGTGTGTGGGACAGGTTTGGTGGTGTTGAGAGAGAGAGAGAGAGAGAGAGAGAGAGAGAATCAGGATGGAGGGAGAGGTAGAGAGAGGAGAGAGGAAGTAGGCGAGAGAAGGAGGTAGAGAGAGGGGAGAGGAAGTAGGCTAGGTGAGGGAAGGAAGTAGAGAGAGAGAGAGGGGAGGGAAGGGGAAATAAATCCACAGTGACAGATGACTCGAATTTGCTACTAGCGTGTTGGAAGCTGAAAGTATGGGAGAGGGGAAGGGAAGGGATGGATAGATGGAGGGAATAGTAAGAGAGGGGAAGGGAAGGGAGGGGATGGATGGAGGTAATAGTAAGAGAGGAGGAGAGGAGGGGATGGTGGGGTTAGCAAGAGTGAGTGGGGGAAGAGGTAGAGAAAGTGAATGATAGGCAACATAATATTGTAAGAGAGAGAGAGAGAGAGAGAGAGAGAGAGAGAGAGAGAGAGAGAGAGAGAGAGAGAGAGAGAGAGAGAGAGAGAGTTAGTTTATATTAATGACATACATAACAGCTTAGAGGAAATTATAACAGATATGTCAAGAATTTTACGTATCCTATTTATTCGTCTCTTCCCATTTCACTTTATGTCGACTTAAGTTTAATCATAATAATTACATACTATTATTATATACTTTTTGTCAATTTAATCCTACTGAATATACATAAGTCTTGTTTGGTTTCCGGAAAAAGTATAAACGTGTTCTTAGTATTAAAAAATGTATATATATATGACCTTATATAACGCTACTTAACTTAATGGAAAGAGAGGGACAGTTTACAGAAGAGGAATTGAGAAAGGGGATTATATATTGGGGATAAGGGGAAAAGAAATAGCTAGATAAAGGAAGAAATGAATATTATACAGTACAGGAAACTTGAAACACGAGTAACGTAGAGGGACTAACCACAGACAGTGAAATAAAAGTTATCCTTCAATTCATAAAGACTTTCTCTCATTGATGTGTTTACTTTTGGGGATGTTGCCAGAAGCCGCCAACAGTGTTCACATACATTATTCGCCAACTGTACATTGCCCTGGTAAGAGACATTGGAAAAGCTGTGATTATGTTTTTGAACCCTAAATCATCTTATGGTTTTTAGGTTAATCTCCTGCAGGTTCGTTTTTTCATGTAAAGACAAATGGATTCCCTGAAGTTGACACAGCAAAGTGTAGCTGTAGTGTTGTTGTAGTGGGAAAAAGGTTTAAAGCCCAATTTCACTGTTTATAGAATGATAAAAACAACACAAACTGTTTACAGAATGATAAAAACAACACAAGCACAAACTGAAATGTTTTTAGTGAGGAAAACTTCTCGTCTAAAAAATAGTCCCAACATGTGCATCCATGGTGTTGCCAGTTTAAATCCCAGACCCACATTTACCAATTCTGAATCTGTTCACTGACACCTTGACTCTTGTCTCTAATAATAGGGACTTGGTTATTTGCTCATTTTTGTGCTGAACGAACCCAACGAACGAACCCAATGCTTTCCAAAGACGACACTTGTTAACATAATGGTACGTGAAGTAATGTTGATTGATTGATAGCCTTCCAATTTTCCAACCATGCAGAGAGTCTCCCCTTAAGGTGGTAACTCTTTTTTATTACATTGGAGTGCCTTGATCCCTCCAAAGTATGCTAGGAAACAGGTTCCTCTGTGTGTGTGTGTGTGTGTGTGTGTGAAACTTAGCCTAATTAGCCTAACCAGAGTCAGCCTCCATGTTTTTTATTCCCTTTATCTCACTCTCCTCTCTCTTGCTATCGCGCTCACACACCACGGTTGGTTCTCACGTAACTTAGTATGATAAATAATTTAACATGTCTCTCTCTCTCTCTCTCTCTCTCTCTCTCTCTCTCTCTCTCTCTCTCTCTCTCTCTCTCTCTCTCTCTCTCTCTCTCTCTCTCTCTCTCTCTCTCTCTCTCACACACACACACACATTTACCTTGTGGGTTCTGTAACTTTGTTTAAGTAGCGTTAACTATGATAGCTTGAACTCCTTAACCACACACAAGGAGGGATACGATACCTATATATAAGGACTGTGGGTGTGTGTGTTTAGGATGAGTTAGGGGGATGGGAGGAGAGGAGGAGGGAGGAGGGGGGATCAATACATATAAAGTCAGGACCCAGGGAGGTTGTGGAGATATACACACACCTCACCTTGCTACGCTACACTGCCTGGCTGAGTAAGGAGGCAGGGTGATGGAGGTGGCTAGGGTGTGTGTGTGTCTGTGTGTGTGTGAGAGAGAGAGGCACTGTGGTCACGAGGAGAGATAGAAGAGGATGGGGTTGGTGTGGGGTGGGATGGGTGGGGAGGAGACTGAAGTGTGGAGCTAGGTTGGGGTGAGGTTGGGTTGGGTTGGTTGGGGAGAAAGAAATGTAGGCTACATGTAGTGACGTAAGGGGAAAACAAAAGGGGGAATTGTGTGGGTTGGGATGGTGGTGCTCTTGGGAACGACATTATACTCTCAGTTCTCATTCCTTTTACAGACAGAATTGCAGTAGGTTGTAGCCACATTATTCTTTCCCTCATGTATCTGCCTGGGTTGGTTGATATAGTGAAGAGACTCTGAAGTATCGGTGATGAAATAATAACTCATCAGTCTGCTTGCTTGGGGTCCAGCTAAACCCATCATTGAGAGTGGTGTGTGTGTGTTTACTTCTGATAAAATGTTGGATAGTACTTGTGTATCAAAGGAGGAATTATTGTGAGGTGTGAGGGAGTAGCGTGCCGTGAGGTAGAGATGTAAAGTGGAGTGATGGTGAAGGTGTGAGGGAGAGGTGTAAGAGTGGAGTGACAGCAAAGATGTGAGGGAGAGGTGTAAAATGGAGTGATGGTGGAGGTGTGAGGGAGTGTGGTGCCTTATGATAGAGGAAAGATAGAATAGAAGAAGACTAAATAAAATATAGTTTGAGTGAGACATGAAGTGCAATAGTGAGTGAGAGGGTTGCAGGGTGAGAGGGTGTTAGATTGCAAGACCGAAATGGGAGAGGCAGGATGAGTGGAGTGGGAAGAGGTATTGCATTGTAGTGAAGGTGGATTAGGGGAAGGGTGGGTTAGAAAGGAAGAAGGGACACAGGGCCAGGGTAGAGGGTAAGAGAGAAGGTGAGATAACGTTGATGACAAAGTGAGAAAGGAAGAGACAGAGGGAGAGGGTAAGAGAGAAAGGAAGAGACGAAGGGAGAGGGTAAGAGAGAAAGGAAGAGACGAAGGGAGAGGGTAAGAGAGAAAGGAAGAGAAAGGAAGAGAGGGTAAGAGAGAAAGGAGAATAACGTGGATAGCAAGGTGAGAAAGGAAAGAGACAGAGGGGCAGAGGACATGGTTGGCTAACATGGATGGCAGAGTGAGAATTGAAGGGACAGATAGGCATTAAAAAAAGGTAAGAGAGAAGGTGAAATAACGTGGATGGCGAGTGGATGAGAGTAAAGCACCAACAACACCAACAACAACAACATTATCTCCACCACCACATATCTGGAAGAAACACAACGTCAGAATAAACTGAATTTCCCAACCTAACCAGCCACGTCTCACACTGTCACTACCACTACTACCACTACCACTACCTGACACACAGCTACCACTAACTTAACCACCACTACCACTATCACCACTACCACCACCACCACTACCAGCTGACGTCATCACCATGCTCATCCCGTTCCCCGCAATCACCACTTAATTCAATTCCCACTATCCCGACAATCATTACCATCAACAGCACGACCATATAGTGTCATTGTCACCACCAGACCCACACAGACACCATCTCTCACTAAACCATAACAATGACTACTACTACAACAACAACAACTATCATTATTACAATTACTACTACTACTACAACTACCATTATTACTATTACTACTACATTATCTCTCACCTAACAATAACAATTACTACTATTACTACAACAACTACCATTATTACAATTACTACTACAACAACAACTATCATTATTACAATTATTACTACTATTACTACTATTTCTTCCATCACCCCTAACCAATTATTACATACCACAATTGTTTTTTTATGCCAGCACTAATGGTCGTTCACACAACATTCTCTTACACACACACACACACACACACACACACACACAGTCAACCAAAATTCCACCTGGTCCATTCGAATGCCCGTAAAATACAGCAAATATGGCAGCACCAGCCTAGGTAATATTTTTTCTCTCTGTGCATTCAAGTTTGACAAAGGAAAAGAAATGCTGATATGTCCTTTTGTGGAGCTTTGTATGCACCAACGAGTCACAAGCGTTTCTGCCACGTTAACCACAACTCGCGACTGGGTGAACCTGGCGAAATTTTGGCAGACTCTCGATCCACTTCTAACACACACACACACACACACACACACACATACACACACACACAAATATACATACACATAGGCTACACACACACACACACACACACACACACACACACAAACACACACACACCATCATTACTACAGTCCTCACGTGGTGTCGTCAGTTGTCAAGTTTTCCGCATGACAAATAGTTGTTCCCAGACACTACAGGTTGTGTTGTGTTGTGTTGGTCCTGTGGTCGGGGTTGTGTTGTGTTGTGTTGTGGGGGTTGTGTTTTATGTTGTGTTGTGGTGGTCCTGTGGTCGAGGTTGTGTTGTGTTGTGTCGTGTTGTGTTGTGGTCCTGTGGTCGGGGTTGTGTTGTGTTGTGTTGTGTTGTATTGTAGTGGTTGTTATTAGTGTGTTAATGAAGGTTGTTGTGGTTGTTGTTGTTAGTTTGTTAATGAGAGTTTTAGTGTTGTTTATTTACATATGGGGGGATAGTTAGTGTAGTTGTTAATTATATGTTTGGGACACGGAAGAATGGTGGAAATTAATTGGAATTTTGGTGGCATGTAGGACTAGACCAGGGAAACACAAAAAATGACATACGTGAATGCCAAGATGGTATAAAATCAAAGAGTTAGTTACTAAGGAATAAGAACGAGGAAAAAATACAAATATGTGTAATGTGTCTGCCACTGTTTGCGTCTCTTTGTTCGCAGACGCAGCCAATAACGAATTCTTTTACCATTGTTGCACTTCCCAGGCGACCGACCGACCCACCGACCTCGTTCTCTTACCCAAACCCACTTTAAAATTACCCAAACATAGTTTCTGTTCGAGTTAGGGCCAATTTCCAGTAACAATTTGCACCGTACCGCAGATTCCAACTTAGCACTTTCTTTCTACTTTTCTTTGCCAACTTTGTTTGTTTTATTGCTTCTGTCATAGTGCTTTATCTCTCTATCTCCTACACCTCCTCTTTCCTAGTTTTCCCACTCTATTCCTCCCATGCCTTTATCTCGTTTTCCCTTCCCTTGTTTTTTCTCCCCCTACTCTCTTTCTCCCTCTCTTCTCTCTTCTCCCTCACTTCTGTCATTCTCTCTCTCTTCTCATTCTCCCTTCTCTATTTCTCCCTCACTTCTCTCTCTTCCCCACCTTCCTCTTTCGTTCTGTATCTCCCATATCGGTTATTTTATTCAATACTCATAATTTATAAGTCACTGTACCCACTCATATATCCACTCCATCCATTCCATCACTTTCTTCGGTACCGTAGTAGTCAAGAGCAAAGTTCACTACGGTAATTCTTCATGTTGTAGCCTACAGTACAGTACACTCGTAATCCAAAATGTTGTATCCAAGTTTTGTTGAAGTTTCGAATCATTTGCCATACATGTGAACATATTACAACACTTATCCTGTTTCATATATTTGTATCCAAGTTTTGTTGACGTTTCGAATCATTTGACATACATGTGATATAAAACAAAACAAAATACAAATATCGAAAACCCAGCAGTATGAAATTCCCCCCCCCTCCCCCCCCCCTCACACACACACACACACACACACCGAATATAAGTTGCCACATATGAAGTTGTTCGTGGTTTGGGTAAGGAAACTCATGAGAGGCACAACTTAGTATCAGTTTCAGAAATATATACTGTATACTACTCCTCCTCACTCCGCCTCAATGATTTCACCAACATTTTCTGGGAATGTCTTATTTTTTAACTCCGACTGAACAGAAAAACACAAGGTATATTTTTAACTCCAACCAAACAGACAAAAAAAAAACAAAAAAAAAAAACGGACTATGTTTTTAACTCCGAATGAAGACAAACAAAAAAACCCACGGTAGACTTTTTCTCCAAACGAACAGAAAAACAAAACGAAAACAAAACAAAAACCCACGGTGTATATTTTTTTGTCCTCCGTGCTACACTACAGCTTACTTTACTGTACACAAATCAAAAGGAAACACAATAACATTCTGGGCTTTTCCATTGTGGCAGGCAGCCCAGTTCAGCCCAGTCCAGTCCAGCCCAGCATGTCGCATCCCCACCACCACACGAGCTTCCTGGTAATGGTTGTGGTTGTTGTGGTTGTTGTTGTTGTGGTGGTGGTGGTCGTGTTGCTGTAGTTGTTGTTGTTGTTCTTTTTTCTGGTAGATGTTGTAGGTAGGTGGTCGTGTTGGTTGTTGTATTGCTTTTGCTGGTAGGTGGTTGTGTTGTAGTTGTTCTTGTAGGTGTTGTAAGTGGTCGTGTTGTTGCAGTACAAATCATGCACTTGTAGTAGATGGTCGTGTTGTAGTAGTTGTTCTCTGTGGCAGGTGTTGTAGTTTAGTTTGTAATTTGTAGATGTTTTCATGGTTGTTAGTGTTGTTAGTGGTGGTGGTGGTGGTGGTTGTTTGTGTTTTAATTAGTTTTATTTTATATATCGTTTTTTGTTACACGTTTTATGCGGCGTGTGTTTGCTGCTGTTAGTATTGTAAATTGTGTTAATGTGGGCCACGTGTCATTGTTATTTCATTTGTAGTGTCATTGGGGAGTGTAGGAATGAAAACACTGGAACTGGACCCATGTAACACACCACTTGTACCTCCCTCCACCTCCTGTCTCCTTCCCCCACCCCCTGTCTCCTTCCCCCACCCCCTGTCTCCTTCCCCCACCCCTTGTACCCATGTAGCACGCCACTTGTACCTCCCCCCACCCCCTGTCTCCTTTCCCTGCAACATACAACAACAACCCCCCCCCCCCCACACACACCTGCATTCCACACACCACCATCCCATTCCCACTAAAGCGTGAGTCTGAATCCCAACGCCCTATTTATTTTCACTCCTGCCGCCTCCCTCCTTCCTTCCTTCCCATTCTACTTCTCCTCTCTTGTCCTTCCATTTCTCATTAGCCAACCGTCCGTTTTCTATATTTATTTTTTACTAACTATCTATGTGTCTCTGCATCTCGACGCCTCCCCTCCATCTCTCTCTCTCTTTTTCCAAATTTCATGATCTTGTGTGCTCCTCCTACACACGCTACGGTATCTCTTTGTATCTCCCACACTTTCCCACCACCATCACCACCATTCCCTCACTCCTCGCTCCCCTCAACATTTCTCCTTCACTCCGCTCGTACCACCTCCTCAGTCGGCTATATATAACCTCGTCTTTCATCTCGTCACGTTGTCTCATCTCGGCATTTCTTCATCGTCGTCGTCGTCGTCAACATCTACCTACGACTTCCCATCCAATCTTCTTATTAACTCTGTCTTGGTTCCATGACTTAATTAAGGGAATGGTATATATATTTTGGGTACCTTATAGAGCGCCTTGATTCCTCCAAATTATGCAAGAAACAGGACCAGAAGAATAAATATAATGGAGGCCTGTTGCTTGGAATAGTTTTTGGGGAATCAGTTGCTCCAGATTTACCAACACTATACTTCCCCTTAAGTGTCCGAGAGTTTGTTTATAAGTGTCGCGTGGCGCGTTTTGCACTATTTTACAAAACTCAAATAACGTGGTAAAGTAAAAAGGCCATCAATATTTAACAATACAGTCAACGTCTGTAAACATCTATTATGCAGATCATTGAATGTTACAGAACACTTTTATTCATCTGTTTTCATCGAGTGAATAAAGTGAGATATCGTCAGCCATCATTAATCTATTTACAGGGAAAAACTTCTCCTCCAAACATATTCACTCTATTCAGTCTGATGTGCAACACCAGAGGAAAGAAACACATTCATGCTACGACACATCTCACATCGTGCCAAGGTCCTCCCTGTCTCTCGCTATATTTGAAAATCTTGTAT
>JAWZYT010004310.1:2500-27500 GCA_034508575.1 Petrolisthes manimaculis
TCTCTCTCTCTCTCTCTCTCTCTCTCTCTCTCTCACACACACATACACACACACATACAAGCTCTCTCTCTCTCTCTCTCTCTCTCTCTCTCTCTCTCTCTCTCTCTCTCTCTCTCTCTCTCTCAGTCATGCAATCACAGTGAAAATATTATTATTATTATTTTTACATTGTCAAGTTGTGTGTGTGTGCGTGTGTGTATGTATGTATGTATGTATGTATGTATATATGTAACCAAAAAACTGAAAACTAATAATAATAATAAAAATAATAATGATAATAATAATAATAATGATAATAATAATAATAATAATAATAATAATAATAATAATAATAATAATAATAATAATAATAATAATAATAATAATAATAATAATAAAACCCAAGTCAGAGTCGCTATTCGAACACGTCCTTGCTTAGGTCAGTGTTGCCAGGTGCAGGTAAAAAAAAGTGTTGCCAGGGTAAAGGAAATTTCTCCGTTTGGGGGGGATTTTGAAGGAGAGAGAGAGAGAGAGAGAGAGAACACACACACACGCAGAGAGAGAGAGAGAGAGAGAGTGTGTGTGTGTGTGTGTGTGTGTGTTTCGGAAAATTCTGATGCTGAATTTGAGGTAAAATGAATAGTTATTTGGGGTAAAAAGGGAAATTCTATAAATTCTGCTGGGGAAATTGAGGTAAAAAGGAAGGAGGTAAGTAAGGGAAAATTCTGATATTGAAATCGAGGTAAAAAAAAAAGGAAAATTCTAACAGTAAAATTGTAGTAAAAAAGGAAAATTCTGATGTTGCAATTGAGGCAAAAAATTAAAAAGGAAAATTTCTAACATTAAAAATAAAGAAAAAAGGAAAATTCTAACATTAAAATTGAGGTAAAAAATAAAAAGATATATTTTTATATATATAATTTGAGGTCCCTTACTGGAGCTCTATGAACCCTCCAAATAATCCAGGCCACAAAATCCTTCAGTATTTCTAATAGGGAATCTGTTGCATGATCATATTATATCTTAAATATATATTATTATATAAACTGGGCATTGGCAACACTGACATCATCTAGGCCCCAGCAGACATTGGTAACACTGACTCCCTCGACGATGTAAACAAAGCGACGCCATAGTGAAAATTAATCGGATTTTCTCACATTTTCTTTCATTTTCTCTCATTTTCTCGCTTTAAAATGGCTCTGGTGGCGTATAGTGATGATAGTGACCTTGGTAGTGAAGATGACGAGTGGAGGGAAGTGGAGGAAAGTGGAGGAAACGGAGAGAAAACTGGAGGAAAGGTAAGGAAAGGATGGATGTATACGAGTGTTTGTTATTATTATTATTATTATTGTTATTGTTATTGTTCTCATTTTTATTATTGTTATTATTATTATTTATGCTATATATTTCAAGTCATGTTAATGTTTATTTATTCATTAATTTATTATTTTTATTATATTAGGTAAATTATATATAGAAAAATAATTCACGGAATATTTTTACAAGTTGCCACAACTCGATTTCGAAAATGTTACTCTTACCAGTGTATATATTTCAGTATTACAAACCACTTTTCTATATACCATTTCTTCTGCAAATGTTGCATAACAGTAGTTACCTCTTATAGTTAGGTCCCTGTAGTCTGCCCAAGTTAGGTCCCGGTAGTGTGTCCCAGTCCAGATTAGGTTAGGTTAGGTCCCAGTAGTCTGCCCCAGTTAGGTCCCGATAGTGTGGCCCCGTCCAGATTAGGTTAGGTTAGGTCCCGGTAGTGTGTCCCAGTCCATATTAGGTCAGGTTAGGTCTGACTAATTTCTACTTTATATTTTTTCCTGCTTAGGTCCCGGTAGTCTGCCCAGGTTAGGTCCCGGTAGTCTGCCCAGGTTAGGTCCCGGTAGTCTGCCCCGGGATGGTCCCGGTAGTCACACTAAATCCTTCTAGGAAATATATTTTTTTCCAGTGAAATCCTGTTGTGGCAACTTGTAAAAATTTACCCTTTCTTCCTCTCTCTCTCTCTCTGTCTATCTTTTTTTCATTCCTCTCTCTCTCTCTCTGTGTCTATCTTCCTTCATTCCTCTCTCTCTCTGTCTATCTTCCTTCATCTCTCTGTGTCTATCTTTCTTCCTTCCTTCCTCTCTCTGTGTCTATCTTTCTTCCTTCCTTCCTCTCTATCACCTTTTTCTGACCTCTATCAGTGTTGCCAAGTCATTATAATATCCATCAATCAATTACTCATTATTTAGGACCATTCTAACACACTTTTCATCTATTGTTATGTCTCGTTTTACAAACATAATTTGGAAATTTTAGTCTGACCAAATAGTAAAGAAATTGTCACAAATAGTCGAAATTTCCATAAAAAAAATTGATTTTTTTCAGAAAATTTGAAAATATTTTTTGGAAAAGTGTCAAAAACTATGGGATATAGTTGGATATTGTTGTCTATATAACAACAACAACAACAACAGATACACAGGATGGGAATTACATATGTTATATGCTAAAAAAAACATAATAGAGTAAAGAAAACATGAACAACAATAACTACGACAATATATACAATAATAATAACAATAGCAAATAAAAGCATTTAGCAATAACTATAACAAAAATAGCTACAATAACAACAATAGCAACTGTAATAATAGTAATAGCAATAACCACAAAAATAACATTAAAAAAAAACATGATAACAATAATAATAATATAATTATCAATATTATTGTTAATACTGTATTAAGTGGGAGTGGGAGTAGGGGACAGACTGGGGGGGGGGACTGGGGGGGTGCAGGAATAGGGGGACAAGCTTGGGGTGGGTAGAAAGCTTGTAACCTACTCCCGCACCCCCCCCTAACCTCCCCAAACCCCCCCAAGCCTGTCCCCCCACTCCTGCACCCCCCCAAAAAAAAAAAACAAGCCTGTCCCCTATTCCCACACCCCCTTAACCTAACCTAGACCACAGCAGACTACCAGGACCTAACCTGTACAAACTACTGGGATATAACTGGTGTAAACTTAACATTAAGTGACTTTATCCCGACCCAAAAACTCAGTTATTCTGTAATAATACCTATTTTAAATTAAGTTAATAGAGGAAGGTTAAAATGTAATAATGCGGCTGCAGTTTTTAAGATGCATTGATTGATTGATTGATATATATTAATTCCAATATTTATTTTTTCAGGAACAAGGAGAGAGGGAGAGACAAAATGGCATAAACAAAAATAACAACAAGCAAACAACAACAACAACAACAGCAAAAGAAAGAGAAGAAGAAGAAGAAAATAATAAAGATAATAATAATAAATTGGGAATAAAGAAAATGGTTGATATTGAAACTGGAATGAAACGCGATGTAACGGTTAAAACTGGACTGAAACTGAGTGAACCAGTTAAATCTGAAGTGAAACGTGATGAAACTGGATTTAAAAATATTGAAACTGGAATGAAACTTGATGAAACAGTGAAATCTGGAATGAAACTGAGTGAACCCGTAAAAATTGGAACGAAACTTGGTGAAACAGGAACGAAACTCAACGAAACAGAGATCGACTTTGAAACTTCAGACGACGAGCTCGAAACTGGAACGAAACGAGACGAAACGTGCTTCGTTATATCGGACGACGAGATGGAAGACGACTTGCCCACTGTTGCCAACTGGAAAGTCACCGTAGAGATAGTGAAAGAGAGAGAGAGAAAAGAGAGAGAGAGAGGTGAGGGAGAGGAGGAAAAAGAGAGAGAGAGTGAGAGAGAGAATAATAATATTAATAATAAAAGAAAATTGAATGAAGAAGAAGAAGAGAGAGAAAATAAGAAACAGAGAAAGAAGGAATTAGAAGTAGAGAAAGAGAAGGAAGGAGAAAGAACGAAAGAATTAGAAGAAAACGAGAAGAAGGAAGGAGAGAAAGAGAAGAAGGAATTAGAAGGAAAGAAAGAAAAGAAAGTAAATAAAGTTAGTAAGGAAGAAGAGAATAAACTGGAGTTGTTTTTTTCCCAACCGTTCATTAATCTACTCAAAGAAAAGAAGAAACTCAATAAAATACAATTTATTGAACCTTCCCTAACCAAGGTAAGACTATTATTATATTGTGTGTGTCACAGTCTGTCTGTAGTATAGTCTGTCTGTAGTATTGTTACACTATGTATATGTGACACTATAGCCTGTCTGTAGTGTTGTTACACTGTGTGTCTAACATTGTAGTCTGGGTGTAGTATGAGAGAGACATATCCTATACTGTGTCACACAGTACACTGTGAGAATTAAGTATAATTTGTATTAATGGAAGTACTGTACAGTGATATGTAATAGTGTTGTACCATGGAGTGTACAAGGAGTGTTGGACAACAACTGTACACAGTTCCAACAAAGAAATGTTGTACATTTCTCTCAACGTTGACAATGGTTTGGTAACATTCACTTGTTGGTACTGTGTTGAGTTAATTGTCTAACACTCCTTGTACACTCCAGGGTTCATCATTATCACTCATTACTGTACACATAAAACTGTGTGTGTGTATTTTGTCATGCTATGTGTCAGTGGCTGTGGCTGTATCCTAACCAATGATTGATTGATTCAAATTAGACACCACAACAACAAGCTCATAAAATTATAGTGCCAGAAAATGGTGATAGAGAGGTGAGACAGCCTGACCAATGAGGTACAGTATATAGAGAGGTACAGCCATACCTCACTAACCTAACCTCTCCACAGGAAGGGTAGGTCAGTCTCACCTCAGGCAACACCTCTCTTTTATTTTATTTTATTTTATTTTATTTTCTAGAGGCATAGTAGATTCACACGCACACACACACACACACGCACACGCATATATATACAGTATATATACAGTATACAGTATTGCTTTTAATTTCCATGTAAAAAGTTATATATTTTAATGACAATAGTATTTTTTTAAGTGTTAATGTGTATATTTTTTCTTATTTTGACATATTCTTTTGGTATTTTTAAAAGACTTAATAAGAGAGAGAGAGAGAGAGATAGTGGAGTGTGCTTCAAGGAATGAAATATAGATGTGTGTGTGTGTGTGTGTGTGTGTGAACCTACTATACCTCTAGAAAATAAAATAAAATAAAAACAGTGAGGTTGCCCTAGGTGGCTGACGACTCAGACATTGAGAAAGTATATTTGGATGGTGAGGCAATTGAAGTTGTTGAAAAGTGTTGGTACCTTGGAGATACCATTGGAGTACAAGGAGGAGCTGGTATTGGTCTGATGGTAACAGTTAGAAGGAGATGGAGTAAGTTTAGGGAACTTTTGCCATTACTAACCAACAGAGTCTTATCACTGTTAAATACAAAGAGAGAGAGAGAGAGAGAGAGATAGATATACAGAGAGAGAGAGAGATAGATATACATAGAGATAGATAGATAGATAGATATACATAGAGATAGACAGATAGATAGATATACAGAGAGAGAGAGAGATAGATAGATATACAGAGAGAGAGAGAGATAGATAGATATACAGAGAGAGAGATAGATAGATAGATATACAGAGAGAGAGATAGATAGATAGATATACATAGAGATAGACAGATAGATAGATATACATAGAGAGAGAGAGATAGATAGATATACAGAGAGAGAGAGAGAGATAGATATACATAGAGATAGATAGATAGATAGATAGATATACAGAGAGAGAGAGTTGTACAGAGACAGAGAGAGATAGATAGATAGATAGATAGATAGACAGATAAATAGATATACCGGTACATATTAACCAAGGGTAGAGTCTATCAGGTATGTGTGTATGGAAGTGAGATTTGGCCTGTAAGGGTTGAAGATATGTGTTGTATGAACATTAAACCAAATATTATGATGATGATAACAAACACATTAATTAATTTATTCTTATTTATTTCACAGTTACTAGAAGAAGAGGAAGAAGAAGAGGTGGATGAGGAGGACTATCACCGCCCCCCACGCTATAATAGTAATAGTAGCGGTAGTAGTAGTAGTGATGGTAGTAGTGGTAGTAGTGGTCTATTGTCAGTGTTACCACAGCCCAAACACACCTTCCAACGCACCACGCTACTCCTCCCCTACGCACTCTCTAAGAAACGCACCCCAGGGGCTACAGGGGCCGCCAAACGCACCCCAGGGACCTCAGGGGAATCCAAACGCACCCTAACCTCCTCCATGCCGCCCCCTAAGCAGCCTATTGGAGTCCCTAAACGCACTCTAGGGGCTGTCGAAGGCTCCAAACGCACCCTAGGGATCTCGGGGGGCTCCAAACGCACTCTAGGGGCTACAGAGGATTCCAAACGCACCCTAGGGATCTCGGGGAGTTCCAGACGCACTCTAGGGGCGACAAACACACCCCAAACGCACTCGGTGGACTCCGATTCCGACTCAGAGGAGGAAGGGGAGGGTGTGTGTGATTTCTTCTCACTCTCTGATTCACCACCGACACACACACACACACAACAGGAAGATATGACACACGCGCAGACAAACGTACAGGTGGATATGACACACACGGACACACAGGCACACATGGTGAATTACCCACAAGCACAACCAAACACACACACATACACAGAACCATACATGCAACCACAACCATACACAGGCACACACGCATACCCACAACAACACACAGACACACACACACAGCCGTTAGAAATGGACGCCGAAGCCTTACGTCGACTCACAGGCAAGAGACGACAGAACCAGAAAATATCCTTCATCGACATAAACGCCGACGACGCACTTCTGAGTCGACGCGAGTGGGTGACCAAGGCACTCACGGAGGAGAAGAGACACACC
The DNA here is from genome assembly GCA_034508575.1 of Petrolisthes manimaculis. Lineage (NCBI taxonomy): Eukaryota > Metazoa > Arthropoda > Malacostraca > Decapoda > Porcellanidae > Petrolisthes > Petrolisthes manimaculis. The sequence continues at coordinate 9,273 of JAWZYT010004310.1, forward strand.
AGCAGCAGCAGGAAGAAGGGTGGGGCAGGGGAGGGTGTGTCACAGAAGCAAAAACAGAAACATCAAATTACCTACTTGGCTCACCAAGCTAAGGAAAGGGAATTGGAACTTAAGAACAGTTGGGGTCAAAATAAAATGACTAAAATGCAAACACAAGCCAAGTATGGATTCTAAAATGGTGATGAATTTATGAAAAATTGTGTAAACATTGTGAAAAATGGTTTAGGGTGTTGTGACACCCTGCAGCTCTGCTGGTGTGGCCTTTTAATGACAGTAGAGTTGCACATCCTGTAATGTATCACACACTGTGTGTCACACCACACTGTGGTATTATGCCCCTTTAGTATTAATGTAAGTACAGTGATGGGTGGTAGTACTTCACAAGGGTACAAGGAGTGTTGGACAGTAACTGAACACAGTTAAAAAACGTGAGTGTTCTAAACCTGTCTTAATGTTGAGAATGGTTTGTAAAATTCACTTGTTGTAACTGTGTTGAGTTACTCACCAACGATCCTTGAGTCCTTGTAGTGAACCATTATCACCCAGCACTGTATATAACAAAGTGTCATTCCTTATGTGTGGCTGATGTGATGGTAACATTGTATGTCATAATAACACAGTGGTAATGTTGGCTTGGGTGTATATACAGTATATCACATACACTCTCTTCCAACAAACTGGGACCACACAGTCTGAGGAACTACAATAACAACAATAACAACAACAATAATAACAACAACACCACCACATTATATTACTCCATATAAGAGTTAAGGAATAAATAGATACAGAATATTCTTACCACCACATAGTGTGACATAGTGTGTGATGCCTCTTATTTGTATGTGTGTGTGTGTGTGTGTGTGTGTGTGTGTGTGTGTGTGTGTGTTATCGCAGTGCCGCATAGTGTGACAACGGCCTTAGAATGGTGAAAAATAACTTAGAATAGTGAACAATGGTGTGAAAAATAGCCTAAAAGTTGTGAAAAATGACTTAAAAGAGTGTAAAGGTGTGAAAAACTGTGTAAACGTAAGGAAAGGGAATTAGATTTTTTTAATATGGAATTTAAAACACACATACATATATACATACATACACACATACATACATACATAAATTACATACATACATACATACATACATTACATACCCATACATTACACACCAACACATACAGTACACACATACACAAGAGATGGATTACGGAACACACACATACACACACACAAACAATATATACACACACAATATTGTAAAAAAAAAAATAAGGATAATAATTACAAAAAAAAATATAAAGGAAAATATATTAGTTTAAAAAAATAGTTAAATAAATACTTAATGATGACTTTGAAATAATTGTACATATTTAAACATGTGTAATATAGATTATAGGAATAATAATAATTGTTTGTTAATTAAGGATATTATTATTATTATTATTATTATTATTATTATTTTTGTTATTATTATTTTTATTATTATTATTTTTATTATTATTATTATTATTATTATTATTATTTTGATTATTATTATTATTATTATTTTGATTATTATTATTATTTTGATTATTATTATTGTTATTATGTTATAGATTAAGAATACACACACACACAGACACACACACTCACATTGAGGAGAAATACACACACACACACACACACACACACACACACACACACACACACACACACACACACACACACACACACACACACACACACACAATACCCACACACACACACACAGAATAAATATACACACACACAGACAAAATAATGTGTGTGTGTTTCTCTCAAAAACTGTGTATGTGTGTGTGTGTGCGTATTATTATTATTATCATTATTATTATTATTATTATTATTGTTATTATTATTATTATTACACACATACATGTAAAATGCTAGTTATAAATTTTTCAATAAATGATCATAATATTTTGAAAATATAATGTATTTTTTTATATTTAAATTAAAAATAGAAGGAAAACAGAGAGAGAGAGGGAAGGAAATAGAAAGAAAGAGAGAGAAAGAAGGAAATAGGAGGAAGGAGAAAGAGAGTGAGAGAGAGATAGTGAGGAGGAGAAAGAGAGATAGAAGGAAAGAGAGATAGAGAGAAGGAAATAGGAGAAAAAGAGAGAGATGGAAATAGAAGGAAGGAGAAAGAGAGATAGAGGGAAGGAAATAGGAGGAAGGAAAGAGATAGAGATGGAAATAGAAGGAAAAAGAGAGAGAAATAGAAGGAAGGAAAGAGAGATAGTTTAAATAGATATTGGTGTATGATATTGTAACCAAACTGACAATTAAATACACTGTGTATATTGTATATGTGTATACAGATGTACAGTATTAGGTATGTGTATACAGGTGTGTTACATATGTATATACATTAGATATGTATATATAGATGTGTTACATATGTACAGTATATACATTAGATATGTATATATAGATGTGTTACATATGTACAGTATATACATTAGATATGTATATATAAATGTGTTACATATGTACAGTATATACATTAGATATGTATATATAGATGTGTTACATATGTATATACATTAGATATGTGTATATACAGGTGTATTAGATATGTGTGTATACAGGTATTAGATGTGTGTATACAGGTATGTTATATATGTATATACAGGTGTGTTGAGTATGTGTGTACAGGTATACAGGTGTTGTATGGTTTATTAGGTGTGTATACAGGGTGGTGTATTAGGTATGTGTATACAGGGTGTGTTGTTATATGGTGTATACTCTTGTCTCTAATGTGCCATACACACTGAGTCACATACAGTGTGTATGTGTTGAAAATGTAGGGTGTTGTTCATACTGTATGCCTCACTACCCAGTGTGTGTGTGTGTGTGTGTACATGTCGTTACACTCTTGTTAGTGTGAGTATTGTGTGTGTGTGTATGTATGTATATATACACCCTACACACCCAAACATACTGTAGTTTTTACATCAAGTTACGTCATAAAAAACCTTGGCCTGGTAATGGTAATTCAACATACACTCTCCTCTCTTTTTATGTGAGTTTAAATTATGCAAATTTGAAATAGTGCGTATCATGAAAAAAATTAAATAAATGCAATTTACATGAACTCTTAAGGCGTCTTCTATTTATGCCATATCAACCCTGGTCAGGCAACCCGGGTTGCTCTCAGAGCAACCTGAACCAACCCAGTGCAATAGCAGCAGTAGTGGGTTACGTGGCGGTATCTGGCAACTTTAACAGGTTGCTCACAGCTGACGTGCCAAAAACAAACACTGGTAAACCCTCTTACAGAAATATATATGACATTTTAGCATAACACGAGACATTATCTTCAAAATACATAAAGGAAATGTCTATTAATGTTTACAAACAAAGGAATATCAACCCGGGTTGGTGGTGGGTGTGTTCTATTTACACCATCCAACCCGGGTCTTTCGGAGCAACCCAGGTTGCCAACCCGGGTTGATCAAGTGGCATAAATAGAAGACGCCTTTAAAATAACATGAACAAGGAGGCTCCATTTTCAAGTTAAAGTACCATTATTTCTTATGGAAATGTACAATTTATGCTAAATTCACTTTATGCGACACAACCCTTCACCAACCTAACATAACATAAAAGAAAGAGGAGAGTGTATTGTGTAACGTGAGGGTGAGTGTGTACGGCACATTAGACTGAAGGCTGTGATTAGTGAGTGTCCTTGACTTTCCTTATATAGGCTTGGTATACTGTTCCATCCATGAACTGTTAAACATACTGTACAGTAATTTCAAACATAATTAATGATTCAACTAATATATAGGGTTTCCAAACTATGATGTTATCAGTGTAATGAATAACACATGACAAACTGAAATATGAGTTGCTGAAAATTGTAAACTTGTGACAAAGTTAAAATGATTAATTAGTGAACTGCAATATAGTTATTAATTCTGGTTGGTGTTACAGGGACCAACCACTGCCAGGCGTATGAGTACAGTACTGTCTAAAGGGGGCGTGGCCTATTGAGATATATACTTTGTCCTGACTTTAGCAGGCAGGTAGCAGTGAGCAGTAAGCAGGTAGCAGAGGCCAAGTAAGCGGGAGGCAGATAGCAGTGATGAGTAGCTAGTAGGCAGGTGAGCAGGTAGTGGGCAATAGATAGTAGTAGTAGGCAGGTAGGAAAGCAGGTAGTGGGCAATAGAGAGTAGCAGCAGGAGCCATAGGGTATAGTAGCAGGTAGCAGTGAGCAGTTAATAGGCCATAAGGTATAGTAGCAGGTAGGTAGCAGTAGCTGGTAGTAGACAGTAAGCAGTAGGGCAGTAGTAGTGAGCAGTAAGTAAGCCATAGAGTACAGTAGCAGGGTAGCAGGAACTGGAGAGGTGGTGGTGTGTCCAGAGGAGCTACTGACTGGTGAGTTACCCTTGGTGTGTGTGTGTGTGTGTGTGTGTGTGTATTAGGGTATTTTTCTATGTGTGTATGTATTCATTAAGGCAACATAACTAAACAAAGTAAAAAGTATATGTGGAGAATTGTGTGTGTGTGTGTACAGTATGTCGGTATGTATATATTTATATGAGTGTGTGTATGTGTGTTCTCCACTGGCTGACGAGATGCACAAGTTTTATATGCATATGTAATGTGTATGTATGTGTGTGTGGCTTCTTTTATTCTCTTTTGGTCTGTGTTTAAAGGATAGTGTGTATATGTATGTATGTGTATAATTATATATATGTATGTATGTATATAGGCCCCATGACACACCTTAGCATCTCCTCACCACACAGGCCCCCAAGACACCAGCAGGAGGGCCCCAAGAGTACTAGGAGGCCCCAAAGACCACTAGGAGGAGGGCCCCAAAGACTACTAGGAGGCCCCAAAGACTACTAGGAGGCCCCAAAGACTACTAGCAGGAGGGCCCCAAAGACTACTAGGAGGCCCCAAAGACTACTAGGAGGAGGGCCCCAAGACAGTACTAGGAGGAGGGCCCCAAGACAGTAGGAGGAGGGCCCCAAGACAATACTAGGAGGGCCCAAAGACCACTAGGAGGAGGCCCATAAGACAGTACTAGGAGGCCCCAAAGACCACTAGGAGGAGGGCCCCAAGACAGTACTAGGAGGGCCCCAAAGACTACTAGGAGGAGGGCCCCTATGACAGTACTGTACTACAAGGAGAACCACAAAGACACACCATGAAATTTATATTATAAGGTAATCTATTATTATTATTGTTGTTGTTATTCTTATTTTTATTATCATTTTTTTTATTATTTTTTTTTATTGTTATTGTTATTTTAGTATATTATAAGGTAATTTTATATTAAGTTGTACAGTATTTTAATTCAATTTCATATTAAATATTTCATATTTTTAAAACTATATAGTTATTATATTATTATTAGTTATATTATCATTATCATTATTATTATTATTATTATTATTATATCATTATCTATACTGTATATACAGAATTACACACACACTCATATTAAATTATTATAATATTACTTTAAAATAATTTATTATTGGTCAAAAAGAAATATATATTATTTATTTATTTATATATTTATTTATTTTTACTTTTAATATATATAATTATTATTTAGTATAAATATTATTGAGGGAAACAAACGCATCTTTGAATTATTTTATTTATTATTTTTATTATTAATTTATTTATTATTTGCAGGCAACAGACTGAAGGAGGGCTTGGACACACACTACAGGCTGGACTGGTAGAGGAACAGGCTGGCAGAAGGGCTTGGACAGGCTGGACTGGAAGGTACAACACTATGACAGGCTTGTACAGGCTGGGAGGCTAGGAAGTCACTGTATAGCAGGCTTGAACAGACTTGGAAGTCATTGTATAGCAGGCTTGAACAAACTAACAGGCTTGGAAATCACTGGATAGTAGACTGGCAGGCTTGTACAGGCTGGGAAATCATTGTAGGGCAGGCTGAGACAGGCACAACAGGCTTCTAGGGGCATGACAGACTGTAGACAGGCTGGACTCTTCATTCTCTCTCTCTCTCTTCTTTCTTTTTCCTTTTCTATCTTTTCTTCCTCTCTGTCTTCTATCTTCTCTCCTCCTTTTCTCTCTTTTCTCTCTCTTTTTCTGTGTGTTAAAAGGACAGTATGTGTGTGTGTGTGTTTATTCTCTCTTTCTGTGTGTATTAAAAGGATAGTACAGTATATGTGTATGTATGTATGTTTTTTTATTCTGTTTTTAGGTATGTGTGTGTTAAAAAGATAGTGTGTGTGTTTTTATTCTGTGTGTGTGTGTGCTAAAAAAGACTGTATATGTGTGTATTTTTATTCTCTTTTTCTCTGTGTTAAAAGGATATTATATGTATGTGTGTGTAGTGTGTACGTATATATATATGTATGTGTATATATAGGCCCCATGACACACCCCTTAACACTATACCTCACCATACAGGCCTTCTAAGACAGTACCAGGAGAAGGAGGACCCTGAAACCACTAGGAGGAGCCCCCCAAAACACCCCATAAGGCCCCCCCCCCAAGACCACTACTAGGAGGACCCCAAAGACACTAGGATAGGAGGGCCCTTAGACAGTACTAGAAGGAGGGCCCCAAAGACAGTACTAGAAGGAGGGCCCCAAAGACAGTACTAGGAGGGCCCCAAGGCATCAGAAGAAGGACACCAGGACAGAGGGACCCTAAGAGAGTACAGTACCATAAGGAGGGCCCCAAAGACAGTACGGTACTACAAGGAGGGCCCCAAAGACACACCATGAGATTTATATTATAAGGTAATCTATTATTATTATTATTGCTATTTAATTTTTATTAGTAATACTAGTAGTAGTAGTATTTTTATTATCAATGATTATATTTATTTACTTATAATGATTAATAAGTTTAAAGTAATTTTTTTGGTCAAAGAAACATTGTAATTTTTATTGTATTTTTAACTTTATATTAAATATTTTATTATTTTTAACTATCATAATAATAATATACAGTAATTATTATTAATATTTCCTATAAAGATATATGCATACACACATATATATACACACACACACACGCATATACATGTACAGTTGGCGAAGAAAATACTGCAACTCAATTTACTGATGTGTGTGTCAATATCTGGCAGGTGGTGCAAAGAAAACACTGGGAGTAGGGGACAGGCTTGGGGTGGGGGGTAGAAAGCCTGTCCCCTACTCCCACACACCCTTAAACCAATAACATACATACATACAAAGGTTATAGGGTTGTAAGTGATTCATTGATAAAATACCAGTGTTTACTTTGCACCACCTGCCAGATATTGACACACACACACACATCAGTAAATTGGGTTGCAGTCTGTTCTTGCCCAACTGTACATACACACACACACACATATATAAATATTGGTGAAAGAGAAACACATTTATTATTTAAATTATCATATTTATTTATTTATTTTGTTTCATCATTAATAATTTTTTTATTTATTTATTTCAGACTGGGAAGGAATGGTATAACAGACTGACAGGCTTATAGAAGAGCTTGGACAGACTGGCAGGCTTATAAAAGAGCTTGGACAGAATGGACTATATCAGGCTGACAGAAGAGATTTAACAGGCTGTAGAGGAACCTGGACAGACTGTGGAGGAACTGACAGGCTGGGCAGACTGTAGAGGAACCTGGACAGACTGGCACACACCACAGGCTGACCTCTCTCTTCCTTCTATGTCTCTTATTTCCTTCCTCTCGTCTCTTTCTCTCCATTTCCTTCTTCTGTCTCCTCTGTATGTCTGTGTTTTCTATCTTCTCTTTCTCTCTTCGTCTTCTCTTCTCTCTCTCTCTCTCTGGGAAAGACAAAAATAAATTAAAATCACATATAAGATAATAATATACATTTTATAATACTCTCAGTGTGTGTGAAGGAAAACTTAATAATAATAAATAATTAATATATAAACAATTAATTTTAAATACCTTAAAAGAAATATAGACATAAAACAATAATTTTCATTCATTTAATTATTGATAAACAGTTAATATTTTTACTTAAATTAATTGTCAATAAACGACTAATATTTATTGATTTAATTACTGATAAACAATTAATATTTTCCTTTGAATTAATTACTTTAAATAATTAATATTTTCATTTAATTACTATCTATCTATAGCTCTGACGCCTCGTTCCCTCCGGGAACTCCCCCGAAGGGTGTGGCCACGGCAGAAAAGTCTCCAGTCTTCCCTGTTCTCACACTCCCTCCTTACTTGGTCCAGCCCTCCCCTCCCCCTCACGTTTCTCTCCTTTACATACTCTTCCACTCTGTTCTGTCATCTAACTGGTGGTCTGCCTCTCACACCACAGCCCACAACTTCACTTCCATACACCTTCTTTACAAACTCCTCACCTTGAATTCTCTCTACATGTCCAAACCACCTCAAAGTATTACGTTTCACTCTCTCAACCACTCCACACTCAATACCAATTGCCTTCTCACTCATACCACATCTCCTATACACACTCTCATTACTTTCTCCATCCCACCTTGTCAGTCCACATGCACCTCTCAGATAACTCATTTCCACAGCACCTATTCTTGACTGATGAGCCCTACTCCATGTCCATGTCTCCGACGCATATGTCAGTGTTGGCAAGATTATACTATTTCGTAGTCCCCTTTTCACTTCCATACTCACACTTCTACCCTTCATTATCCTCCCCAGTGATCCTATGACTTGTCTACCCTTCACTGCTCTCTCCCTTATTTCTCCTTCCATACTTCCATGTTTACACATAACTGTCCCCAGGTACTTAAACTCCTTCACTTCCTCCATCCTCTCACCCCTTAGGGTTATCTCACACTACGTCCCAGTTGGTACTTCCACTCTGTAAGGTGTAGCAAAGTCAATCACTTCAGTTTCTGCTCTCTCAAACACCATCACTTTACTTTTACCCACATTCACCTTCAGTTTCCTTCGCTTACATACAGACTGAAATTCGTCCACCACTCTCTGCAACTCCCTTTCACTCTCAGCCATCAGCACAGTGTCATCTGCAAACAAACTTGCCGCCAAGGACCAATTTACTTCATTCAGCCTCAACTTCACCCCCAGACCATTCACTTTGGCTTTCATCTCTCTCATACACCCATCCATATATATATTAAACAACCATGGTGACATAACACATCCCTGTCTCAGCCCTACACTAATATTAAAACTCTCACTCAGATCACCCTCTACCCGCACACATGCATTTGCATCTGCATAAAAAGCCTCAATACCTTTCAGTAGAGATCCCCCAACACCATATATTCTCAACACCTCTGACATAGCTCTCCTATCAACCCTATCGTATGCCTTCTCCAAGTCCATGAAGGCAGCATACAACTTCTTACCCTTCCCTATTTATATTTCTCCACTATCGATTTTAGTGCAAATATCTGGTCCACACATCCTCTACCCTTTCTGAACCCTCCCTGTTCCTCACCAACTTTATTCCCTGTCACTTCCATCAGTCTCTCAGTTAGAACCTTTCCATACACCTTCCCCGGTACACTAAGAAGGCTTATTCCCCTATAACTACCACACTCCTCCTTACTCCCCTTCCCCTTATACAATGGTACAATAATAGCCCTCCTCCAATCCTCTGGCACCTCTCCCTGCCTCCAAGCCAATGTACATATAAGCAACATCCACTCCACCACTACCTCCCCCCCATACTTTAACATTTCAGCAGTTATCCCATCTACCCCCGGTACCTTTCCCATCTTCAACTTGCCTATTGCTTTCCTAATCTCTTCCCTTCCTAATTCTCCCTGAGCATCCTGTCGTCTACTACCTGCCTCCATCCCCATGCATGTCACCACTGCCTCCCCTCCTGTCCCCTCATTCATCAAACGATCAAAATGCCTCTTCCACACTTCTCTCACTTCCTCACTTCTACTCACCGTAACTCCATCCTCTCTCTTCATTCTCACGCTACCAGACTTTCCTTCTCCTCTCTCTTTTTTTACCTCCTTCCAAAATAATTTCTTGTTCTCTCTAAACTGTTCACTCAGTTTCCTACCAAATTCCTCATCCACTCTCCTTTTACTCTCACTCACCATCCTCTTCACTTGTCTCTTACATGCATTATAATCTCTCTTCCATCTCTCTCTCACTTCTTCAGACACATTCCTTTGCAATGTTCTCCTATATGCTTTCCTTTTCTCATCTACAGCATCTTTCATTTCTTCCGTCCACCATGCACTCCCTTTCTTGCCCCTCTTCTGTGCCTTATAACCCACAACCCCTGCTGCTGTCTTCATCACTATATTCTTGAACATCTCATACGCATCATTCACTCCCACTCCCTCCCCCATACTCAGCCTTGCATCCTCCAGCATCTCACCCACCCTCCTCTTATAAACCTCTCCGTACTCAACATCATTCAATCTTCCATTTGCTACCTCCCTTTCATTCCCCCCTCTATCCTTCCTACCATACTCCCACTTTGCCCGGACCCTAATTCTCGCCAACACCGCATAGTGGTCAGAGCACTGGAACATGCCTCTTACCACTCTTGCATCCAACACATCTTTTCTCAGTCTTTCATCCACAGCTACATAATCAATCAGACTCATCTGCTCACCTCTTTCATCTCTCCTCTTCCAAGTGTACCTGTGGATCAGTTTGTGCTCGAAGCAGGTGTTGGCGAGGAACAACCCCGCCTCGGCACACAGATCCACCAGGCACTCACCATTCTCATTTATTCCATTCACACCCCACTTGCCTACTACACTTCCTCTTTTCTCATTCCCTACTTTCCCATTCATGTCTCCTATCATCACTATCCTCCTCCCACTCTCAAATATCTTCAGGCAGTCAATCAAATCATTCCAGAACTCTCTCATTTTCTCCTTTCCTACTTTGGTCTGCGCATTTACCGGAGCATATGCGCAGACCCAAGCATACTTAACAATCCCAATCTTTCCAGTCATCCATACTATTCTTGTACCCTTCCTTCCATGTCCATCTATTCCTTTCCACACCCTCCCAGACACCAACAATGCACATCCTTCTTTTCCCCTCCCTTTACTCTTTTCATCCATACCTGTCCATGCTACACCTCCTTCCATTCCTTCCCACAACACACTCTTCCAAACCCCATCCTTTCACATGTGTCTCTGTTATTCCACATACATCTATCCTACTCCTCCTCGTACACTCTACTATCTCTCTCCTTTTCACTTCATTCGTCATTTCATTCACATTAATTCCAACTACTCTCAAGCATTCTTCCCCTCCCTTGTCCCCTACAGGACAGACCGGAGACCCCTCCCCGCCACTAGCCGCAGCCGTCCTCCCCCCCATTGGGGGGCCGCTGGTGGCTGGCAAGGCCAACGCAGCGCTCATTCCCGGAGGGACACGGGCCACCAGCATTGTCAGAAATTAAAAACACCACAGCAATACATAAAATAAAAGAAAACTACAAACAACCACTTAAAATATATACAATACAAAAAAATTTACAAAAAATTTAAAACCTATATGTGGGGAACCTAAACTGTCCCCACACCGCCTCCCCCTTTAGCTTCACCTCCGAGTTACAATAAAATAAAACTAAAATTAGGGAGGTGTCACCCGAGGTTACCGCGTGGAGGCGGGGTGAGACTTACCTACCCTTCCTGGGGAAGGGTAGGTCACCGAGGTGTTTTGAAATTTTCCCAATTGCTGATGTTAGCTTGTGCCCAGTGGCCGCACCTCTTAACCTCATTGGTTACGATATTGCCACTGCGCAAAGCTTACTGATAACAATTAATTAATATTTTATTTATTTATTTAATTATTGATGATTCAAATTTTTATTAAATTGATTATTGGAAAAATTAATATAATAATAATGTTATTCTTACCATTTTGAGAACACACACCTTGGACTTCTGTGTGTGTCTGTCTGTCTGTTTCTCCTGGTGGTGATGCCCTTGGACCTCTGTCTGTGTGTGTGTGTGTGTGTTAAGGGTGAATTTCATTGCTACACACATTTACATTCACCAATATTGGTTTTCCAGTCGTCCTAACTTTTACAATGGAGTTAGTTCAATAATTTTCTAACACAATGTGCTTCAATATAGGATGTTTCTCTAACACAAATTTCATCCCTATACTATACTATAATATACAATAGCTACACTAGTTTGGGCACAAATGAAAATACAATTAACAAATAATCAAAACTAGTTTTTCGTGCATAAAAACGTTTATAACTTTGTAAGTAGTTGTGGAATTAAAAAAAAATGGATTGATAATGATGAACACATTGGTGTTTACTAATGTTAGCAGCCACGCATTAATTCCATCAAATAAATTTATGACACATTTTCAAATTTAGTTTTCTGAAGGGGAAAAAAATCCCTTTTTAGGTGTCATACAATGTTTGCAATTGCAGGTAGACTTATAACATTACTACAGTAGATACTTCTGGATGTGTATTATCTGTGCAGAAAAAAATATTTAGGATACTTTTCAGATTTTATGATATTACATAATTTAGACTATAAATTATGTGTTAATTGTTTTTTCATTTGTGCCCAAACTAGTGTAACTATAGGGATGAAATTTGTGTTAGAGAAACATCATATATTGAAGCACATTGTGTTAGAAAATTATTGAACTAACTCCATTGTAAAAGTTAGGACGACTGGAAAACCAATATTGGTGAATGTAAATGTGTGTGTGTGTGTGTGAGTGTGTTTCTCCTGCTGGTGATGCCCTTGGAACTCTCTCTCTTCTTCTTTCTTCTCTTTCTGCCTTCCTTCTCTCTCCCTCTCTCTCCTTTCTTTCTGTCTTCCCTCTTTCTTCTCTCTCTCTTTCTCTGTAAATAAAGGATATATATAATAATAATATATTCTAATTATATGTATATAAATATAATAATAAAATAATATATATTATTAATTATATATTTGTATTATTATCAACATAAATATTTTAACAGTAATGTGTGTATAGGCGTATGTCTGTGTTTGCATGTTTGCGTGCGTGTGTGTATGTCTTTGTGTCTGTGTGTGTACAGTATTTCAGTGTGTATAGGTGTATGTCTATGTTTGCATGTATGTATGTGTGTGTAATAATAATTAATGAAAGTAGAAAATATCCAATGAAGTAGTATGAAGACAGTATAAAAATTAACAATTAAAAAAACTATAATTAATCCAATATAATATATACCGGTATATGAAGAAAGTTTAAAATTAGTTAGAGCTTATTTTACAAAGCCTTAAACCCCCGTAACGGGAACCACCTTGCCGAGGTGGGGGGGCTTGTGCGTGTCTGTGACCTGGCGAGCTAGACTAGAGGGGGCTCCGGCCCCTGCTCTGCCCCAATATCGGGGAGAGAGGGTTTCCCATGCTAGGAAGGTCACCAGTGACACACACACACTAAATAGTTCCCATCTTTCAGTTCTTCAACTGTTCCTTCTTTTCATTTTATTTCCTTCCTGCTTGTTGTCACACCTTTATCTCTATCACCTTTTTCTGGTGCTATACCACCTCCATGTTGACAAGCCTAATATCCATCAATCAATCAAAGATTATGACAGTCTACACACATATAGACTTACACACTTACAGACTACCAACCATTACACAACATCTCTACACACTTAAGCCGCGGGCACACTGGTCAAAAAATGCTTGGATCCCATGGGAGAGAAGGATTTTGGCCCAACCTTGGAGAGTTTGGCTTGGAGGTTTACAAGGTACAGTATACCAACAGGAGTCGGGTCGTTTGCTTCCCAACACAAGTCGGGTCGTTTGCTTCCAAGCCCAAAGTTAGAATGAAGGAACTTAAAAACTATTGTTAGCAAAAATATATGATTGTACTTAACTTATTTTGAAAAATAATGACAAATAGTTTACTAAATAAATAAATCAAATTAGTGTAAATAATACATAAATACCTTTTTTCTTGATAACAAAATTATCCTATAAACTTTGATTTGAGAACAAACACTCTTGCTACCAATACAATCAATAATACCAAGTTCAGAAGCTCTTGAAAATTCTCTCATGACATTCCGTGATAGTCATAAAAACCACGTCCATCTTCTAGACACATCTCCTGAATTAGGTTGTTATACTGTACACACTTTTCCTCTTTCTTGTCATCCATGGTTTGACCCACAGTCTCTTCACATTATTTGTTGTCCGTTTTATGTGAGCGTAGGGCTGGTGCAATTGTAAAAATAGTCATAGTTTGCAGCATGTTCCTCGACCTCCATTGTGCACTAGTCTTTGTATTTTGATATCCTTGTACTGTACTGGGCTGATGATTCTACTTTCTGTAGTGTGACCAATAACTTGCAAGGGACAACAGCATCCAACGCTTCTCTACACTTGGCTCTCCCAGGGAACAAATGGCCAGTGTGTCCGTAGCTTTACACACCATCTCTACACAGCTACACACCATCTCTACACACGTACACACTGACAACCATACAGCTACCACACCTACAGACTACCAACTTTACATACAATCAACCATACACCTATACTATACATATATACTCCAAACACAAATCCAAACACAACACACAGCTGTTTGTATAACCTCCTGACATCCACACATCTATATATACATACTCCAAACACTCATCCAAACACACAAACATAACACACAGCTATTTGTATGACCTCCTGACATACACACATCTGAATGCTCCCTCTCTTCCCCGTGAGTACAGAGTCCACCTGGCCAGGCTGTGTAACACAACACCCCATATTATTATGGGGTGTGGGAGTAGGGGACAGGCTTGGGGGGGGGGGACTGGGGGGGTGCAGGAATAGGGGGGCTGTGATCCTGACAAAAGACAATCAACATGCTGCTCTCCATCACGGCATAATGTTTTGTACTTCAATGTAACACTTGCTTTGCTACGGTACAGTACTGCTGAACTGAGATGCACTAAATTGCCTTTATAAAGTTGATTATAAATATCCTTTTTATTTACTTTCTTAAGTTTGAAATGATATTAGCATGATGTATGGCCCAAACTGTACAGCAGGTTAATTTGACTACAGTAATTGTAACTTAGTATATAATAATACAGTATGTACAGTCGGTGGCAAAAGTCCTGTTGCCTCACTTGCTACACCAAGACACAAGATGTTCATGGACTCGAGATTACGCACGTTTTCTACACCTAAATTCTCGAGTCCATGAACATCTTGTGTCTTAGTGTAGCAAGTGAGGCAACAGGACTTTTGCCACCGACTGTACATACTGTATTATTATATACTAAGTTACAATTACTGTAGTCAAATTAACCTGCTGTACAGTTTGGGCCATACATCATGCTAATATCATTTCAAACTTAAGAAAGTAAATAAAAAGGATATTTATAATCAACTCTATAAAGGCAATTTAGTGCATCTCAGTTCAGCAGTACTGTACAGTAGCAAAGCAAGTGTTACATTGAAGTACAAACAATTATGCCGTGATGGAGACCAGCATGTTGATTGTCTTTTGTCAGGATCACAGCCGCTTGCTGTGATTGGCGGGAAATCAGACCTGTGAACCAATCAGAGCACTGCACTGCAGGAACACTAGTTTTCTATGATATTATGGAATTAATTTACAAGTAATATTAATTTAAACATGTATTCTCCAATAAAAAATCCACTTCTGCCTGTAAATTTTTTACTTACAAAAGAAAAACTGAATTGCAATGTGTATTCTTTTTCATTTAATCCACAAATTTCATGCCAAGTAATAAATAAAACTTTATACTATACAAACTAATCACAATTCCTTCAGTAGAATTATGACATGATTATGGATTTTCTTTCAAATTCTTTTCAATATTCTTTAGGCCAACAAATACCTTCACATCTTGTAATCTAAATATACTTCTTGTTCATAGAATATCTTGCATTAATGAAAAATGGAGAGCAGCACATCTCATATGTGATTGTGTGTCCGTGTGTGTTTGTAAACAGATGCCAAAATCGGCGTTTTGTTCCGCGAAATCGGGGACAACAGTTGCCGTGATTTGGCCAGTGTGAACCAGCCTTTAAAGGGGTGTGGGAATAGGGGGGGACTGGGGGGTGCGGAAATAGGGGAACAGTCTTGGGGGGGGACTAGGGGGACAGTCTTGGGGGAGGACTAGAGGGGTGCGGGAATAGGGGGACAGGCTTGGAGTGGGTAGAAAGCCTGTCCTCCTATTCCCACACACCCCTAACCCCCCCAAAAAAAAAACCAAGCCTGTCCCCCTACTCCCACACCCCCCCAAGCCTGTCCCCCTATTCCCACACCCCCTTAAACACATTATGGAACACTGTAATACACACAAACATACTCACCAACAACATACAATACAGTACATATTCTAAGGGCGCTGTGGTAAGGGCTGGTGGTTCACTTCATGGCCTTCTTCAGGAGTTGAGGGGGAAGGGCTGCTGGGATAGATACCTTCAGGGGGATTCTTGTCTCTTCTGTAATAATAATAATAATAATAATAATAATAATAATAATAGTGGAAAATGTATAAGCTGTATGTATGAGGTTTAACAAAACTTAATTTAGACCATGTGTCAAACGATGTAAAGTATTGTTTAGTTATACAGTAAAGAGAGAGAGAATGTATGTTTGTGTGAGAGAGAGAGACTGTATGTTTGTATGAGAGAAAACGGATACTGAATAATATAGACTCAATTATACAAGGGGTTTTATTCAATACAGATTTGAATAATTTATGATAATACTAATAAGTACACACACACACACACTAATAAGTTTCGAGAAGTGACACAAGGATATTTACAGAAATTTTTGAAAGTGGATTTTAAGAAATGTCCTGATTAGTGATAATTACAGTTAATTTTTGAAGAAATTATTGAAAACACATCCATTAGCTCGTTAAAATATTATTATTAAAAGTTACATTACTTAGCCATTAATTATTTACGTTTTATCTATTTATCACTTACCATATTATTATTATCTTAATTTTATGGCATTATAATTATAAAGATAATATAAGGAAAATTAAATGTATAATTATAGGGGATTAAAGTTCCTATTATTTATATCACATTTCCTCTATTTAAATACATTACTAAGTTTTTAATAATCTATATTTTATCTATTTATCACTTACCATATCATTATCTTAATTTTATCGTAATATTTGAGTAGATATGAAGGTGATTTGTGTGGATTATTAGGGTGAATATTTAACACGTCCGCCCCTGCCATCTTTTCCTCAAGTCTAAACCAAAACAAACCCATTGCTAGTTAGCCCATTATTTAATACCCATTTATTTTAAGCCAACACGATTATTTACACATATTTATAACATACATACGTCATATATATTTATTTTTACAGTGTATGTATGTGTGTAAGTGTAAAATGAACATACATGGGAGTAATATATTGATGTAATAGTTATTTTAAAAAGCGGTGTTTTAAAACTATAAACAAACATGGCCGACGGGCTATTATCTTTCAAATGTAATAGTATATCATCTTTCAAATTATTTTTCATATTTTTATTAAGGTATTATTAGTTTATGACATTATCTTAAAATTGTATATATATTAAAATACTTATAAAATTTATTGTATTGGTTTCATAATAACATAATGGTAAAATCTGTAGATATGAAACATATATTTTGGCTCCTGGGGAAGGCTGAAACCAAAACAAACCCATTGCCAGTTACTCTATTATTCCTTATCCATTTATTTTGAGCAAATACAATTATTTACACATAATTCTAATATGTACACGTCATATATATTTATTTTTAAAAGTATCTGTATATGCGTATATGTAAATAAGCTTATATATTTGTAGTATATTGATGTAATAGTTATTTTAAAAAGCAGTGTCTTAAAACTATAAACAAACATGGCCGCCGGGCTATCATCTTTTAAATGTAATAGGATATCACCTTTTTAAAATACTTTTAATAATTTTAGTAAATCATTATTAGGTTTCTACTAATCTGAACATTCTAAATTTATCAAAAAAAATATAAAATTAAAACATTACACGTGAAATAGTATAAAGGCATAATCCGTATATATTAAATATGTATTATTGAAATTATTCTCAAAGCGGGTAATTTAACCCTTACGCTGCCGCAGTCATCATATTATGATGATTGCTACAGGGCACTCCCCAGTGCCTCCGACATCATATGATGATAGACGTAGGCAAGGCGGAATGTGGCATCACGTGGATCACAAGTGAGGCGTCTTCGAGAATAATCCCTCCAT